>CANUEP010073756.1:0-23993 GCA_947857235.1 Jatropha podagrica | reverse complement strand
GCTGGGGCGGGTGCGTCCCGCCCTCTCTCTCTTTTTCACTTCCGGAGGATTTTTCGGGAGTTCCGGACCTCCAAAAAATATTCCGGGACCAGTTCTGCGATCCTCGTAATTTTTCGGACGTTTCAAGTACCATATTGGCATGCTTTCGATGAATTTTGAAAATGGCCTTTGGTCCGGCCGGGCTGTTTACAGTCCGGGAAAATAGGCTTTTTGAGCCTAAAAAATTGAGTATTCAAGGACGACCGCAGCCGCTGTCGTCGCCGGCGATAGCGGCTAACGCCGCCGTTAAGGGCTGCTGCCACCGCTGCGGCCGATAGACCTTCTAGTTTTTCTCATTCCGGAGAATTCTCAAAACTGGCCTTTTGAGCCTCAAAATTTGAGTATTCACACTTCCATCAATGCTCTGAAATTAGAAGGTAGATTCATGTTTGTTGTTGTTCTCTGTTAGAGGCAAACAAAAGAGGGGTATCATCAGTACACATCTATAATTGAAGTTTGGTGACTCATGTCGATGTTTGAGGTTTATATAGATGAAGGCACTCAAGTCTGGTTTTGAAGCTTTGGTAATCTGAGGTATTCAGGTCGATTTTGAGGTTTTGGATTAGTAAGGAATGTTCAATTCAGGTTTGAGGCTTTTTTGTAGTTTAGGTTAAGTTCGAGACTTTGGCGATAAGAGGAAAGCAATGCTCGAGCCAAGATTTGATGGCATGAATCAAGCATTGCCCCTAGTTTAGGAAATGAAGGTGCTCAGGTCAGGTTTTGAGGCTTTGGTAGTCTGGGGTGTTTAGTTTTGAGGCTTTTGTATGAGAGGAAGTAATGCACAAGCCAAGATTTAATGGCATGACTCGAGTGTTGCCCCCAGTTTAGGGAATGGAAGTGCTTAGGTCTGATTTAAGGCTTTAGTTAGGAGGAGGCGATGCATAAGCCCAGATTTGATGGCATGACTCGGACATTGCCCTGGATTTAGGGAATGGAGTTGCTCAAGTCAGGTTTGAGGCTTTTGGATAATCTGGGGTGCTCGAGTTAGTTTTGGGGCTTTGGCAATTTGGGGTGCTTAAGCTTAAGGCTTTTTGGATGAGAGGAAGCAATGCACGAGCTAAGATTTGATGGCATGACTCGGGCATTGCCTCCAATTAAGGGAATGGAGGTGCTTAGGTTAGGTTTGAGGCTTTTGATAATCTAATAGTGCTTAGGTTAACCACTAGATGGTGTTTAGGATTGACTAGTGGTTTGTGTTTTGGTGACCACTGGACGGTGTCAAGTTGACCATTGATTGGTGTGTAGGTTACCATTGGATGGTGTTTAGTTTACCATTTTTTGTGTTTGGCTCTTGGTCCATAACAGGTAATGTGTGAGTACATGAATGTTATGCCAAAATGGTTTCATAATGTAGAGTGCATATAAACCTAGAAATTGGATATAAGGTCATTAAATGCTTTTGATGGATTGGTTTGAGGGTCCCATCTGCTAGAGTTGGTATATATCTCGTCATTTGATCATGTCGTATCAAATCGAATGATTGGTATGCCAAACCCTTTACCCTACTGTAAGGAATGAAGATGCACTAGATCAGTGAGAAACTTTCTCAACACAGGATAGCTCTAAGGAAAATTGCCCCAAAGTGATAATAGCAACTCGATTTGCTTAATTCTAATGATGGAAAAGCATCCCAAATGATCCATCTGAATGTATGCAATGTGACTTTTAATTAGACCCAAACTAGAGATCCGAAGCCTACTCAATAATCCTCTTACTACATTTTTTAGTTTGAAAATAATGTTTAAGGTCCCCAGTAGAGTCACACGCCTGTGAACCCTCTCTCAAGTGCCATGAGAAAGTTTCGAAGGATGGAGTCTGACTAGACAGGCCCATTGGTCGATTCATCATGGAAAATTGGAAAGCTAGGTAGAAACTTGCTGCGGTTTCTTTTCTTCTATTTAACTTGGTCTTGTTATGACTAGTGGTTTGATTAATTGATCTGATTACCAATTTATCAATTCTATGGTTTGGTTTAGCGCTTAAGTGATGTGGGTCAGCTCTTTAAAGCACTTTGACTGTGTGTGATGTGTTAGAATTGTCACCTTTTTTATTTTTGAAAAAAATAAAATGTAAAAGTCTCATGATTGACTCTATTAGTTGCCACAATGGATAAAATGCACTAACCTCGAGTCATTAGATTCGGGGACTAGGTTTTCGATGCATATGGATCAAAAGTTTGGGTTTGATTATAAGCCAAAAATCATTGTTTTGCATGAAGTGCCAGATTATCAATGCATGAACATACTTATAATGCATGACAATATCTAAAAGGAAGCGTATTAAAAGTAAGCAAATGAATAAAGGTGTAAAATTGAGAGGGGAGCTCGACTCTAGTCTCGTTATTAAGGATTTTGGGTCGTGCAACACATTCTCCTGAGTCTTGACAGGTCAATTTAGTTGGGGGCCCACTACTTAGGCTGAAATTCGTAGGTATGCCTTCATACCTCGTTCGAATGAGGATCAGGGTGCACAAAATTCTACTATTGATTAGGATGGTAGGGTGTTTGAGGATGTCACTCTTTGGAGTGGGCTTACTAGTGTGCCGACTGGATCAGGCTTTAGTTTGAAAACTCATTTTATGATTTTACCGGATAGACCAGGCTTAGTTTGCCAGATGGACCGGGCATAAAATATGCATAATGCCTGATGGACCAGGCTTGACAATTGATAAGGTGTTAGATGAACCGGCCTTTGAGTTGACAAATTTAGCATTTAAGAAATTATACCCTCGTGCTTGTGATGCGGCCAGGTCGGAGCTCCATGATATTTTATCAATCGAAGTGGTCAAGTATTTCTCCAAATACAAGCTAAGGTAGGACATGAAGACCCATATTATAGTCTTATATAATAGTGTTAAATGACGAATTATCAATCAATCACTAGATTTAATAGATAATGAATCAATTAAATGGTAGTTTTAGCCTAAGGAAGGGCAAAGTGTGATCGAAAGTTGAAAGGATCAACTTTTGACAGCCAAGTCAGGCATTAAACTCAACTAAGAAAGATGAGAAAAGTCAGACTTTATGTTCATAGATCATAAAAGTAAGAGTGAGAGTCATTGATACTTGAGAAGCAATCGATAAGCAACAAGAGGTGTGTGAAATGAGGGGGAGTGTACCTTTTATAGGTAAAGGGGGTCGCTGAGCCAACCTGATAGGCGGTGGCCACCTCCTTTTCGGTGCCGATGATGTCTTGATTCGATGCCGACACCGTGCTAGCCGGTGCCGATCTTGGCTGATACTAGAATGCTCATGCCCTTTGATTTTTGAGTTTTTGAGCTTTGGAGTCCATTTGAGGTCCAAACGACGTCTGATCGAGCTAATTCTTGCACTATTGAAACCGTAGCGAGACTTCCTAGAATTTAGTGCTGAAATTATGGTCAACAGATATATGTGAATGTACTAATGTTACGACACATGCTAGTTAAATATGTGTCCATTTCATAAATTATGGAAGTATTCTGCTTGATTGTGTGGATTATGTGTTATTTATTATTATTCATTGTGTTTGTAAAACGCAACTCCTTCTATAAACTTTTCTAAAAAGTAGAAATCTGTTGGTTAAAAAGACTATGTTTCTTTTTTTGTAGAGATTCAGTATTAGGTTTCAGCTTTTGAAATGTTAATACATATATATAGACTATATAATGCATTGAATATTTCGTGTCTACTTATTTGATTATGCAGTTTAGAATAATGTATTTATATTTGATTCTTTAAAAAAATTTTAAATTAATTAATTATGTGCTAATTAGTGAACTGTGGAGTTATTTCCAGTTATATTGGTTATTAATGTCTAGAATAGTTTGTCCATATTATAAATGATAAATTTTGTGAAAAATATATTTATATATATGTAAAAGCCTGAATTTTGAGTTACATGAGATATTGAGGTTGGGTCAAAATTACTAAATAACTGTTTATTTGAATATCGTTATAATTTGGATTTACTATTTCCTGAGTCAGATGTTTATAGGGACATAATTTTCATAGTCTTTTCTTACCTAGGTTTTAGAGTCAGTCCATCCATGATTTTGGGTTGTGACAATACCAACCGAATTACATACTATTATTAATAAGATTATAATTCTTAATTAAGATATGACAAAACTTTTATAATGGAAATTTTAAATTTTTAATTAATATAAAACTTCTTACGTAGGATTGTATTAAAATTTTCACTTTATTGAATTTATGATTATTTTTTACATTATTAAAGATTTTTATTTTTTTAATAGTTTTATTTTATTCAATAAAATTTAAATTTAAATGAAAAATTAATATAATCAATTAATTATCCCTATTTTTTTAATTAATAAAATTAAAATATGTAAACATATTGTTGACGATAAATAAATGTAATATGATTATTTTTTACACTATATATATAGGCTTCTATTCCAAAAGGATTGACTTGCTTCTCCTTTCATTTGTCCAATGTTAGAGGCTACCTTGCATTTCAAAGGATAATTAATTTTTCATTGACTAATATACTCCTATTTTTTCCAATTGATTCTTTGTTGGAAATATTTAGTAATAATTTAGAGATATATATTAAAATTTATTGCTCTAACCATATTAATTATATTTTTTAATTTATATGAAAATAAAAATAAATCCATTTTTATGGGACCGATTGGAAGAAATATAATTATTTACAAACTATAAAGAAAAGCAATAACATTCAATTCTATCTATCTATACTACATATAAAAGTTAAGAAATTTTAAAATATTCTTAGTTATTGGATAATTGATAATAGTTTGAATTTATTAAATAACTTGAATTTTTAATAATTGATAAATCATAATTTTTAATATTTTTTATTAATTGATTAAAAAAAGTATATTATTATACTATTTTAATATATTTTTTTAAAGGTGATATTACTATTTTAATGTATTATTCTAATTGAAATTTAAAAAATAAGTTATTATTTTAATTTTAAAATGTAAAAAAATATAACATGTATAAAAAATATTATTTCATGCGGTTTATATATATCACTTTTAAAATTTTGAATTTTTTCTTTATTTATATATGTTTATTTGTATCCAAATTTTTCATGAGCACAAATTAAGATTCAATATTATTTAATTTTTTTTAAAGAAGTGAAGTCCAATCTTATAATTAATAACAATTTTTTCATTTTATCACCTATAATTATTTTATTAAATATATTTAATTTTTAATAGTGTTATATCATATTAAAATTAATTTGAAAACAATATTATCTTCTTAGCATATCTTAATATTATATAATTATAATAAT
Organism: Jatropha podagrica; assembly: GCA_947857235.1. NCBI lineage: Eukaryota > Viridiplantae > Streptophyta > Magnoliopsida > Malpighiales > Euphorbiaceae > Jatropha > Jatropha podagrica. The sequence continues at coordinate 18,683 of CANUEP010073756.1, read as the reverse complement.
ATTTAAATTAATAAATATATATAGTGAGTAATATCAAATACTGGTGTTCCTAAAAGAATATAATAACTTATAATGAACTAGGCAAAAGCCCACTCTAGCGCGGATTGTTTTATTACTTTATTATCGTATATTATATTAAAATTATATATATATATATATATATATATATTTAAAATTATTATAAATAGATGGAAAAAAAATAGTTAAATCAAATATGAATATAGATAATTATTTTAAATAAGCACTAATTTTTAAATTTAAAAAAATATCTTAAATGATCTAATAAAAAAATTTCAATATTGAATATAGATATAAATAATTATCATGAATATTAATTTGAAAATATGATCATTATATATAATTTTTTAATATTTAAATAATAAAATTTAAATTTAAATGATAAGAATATCAATTATCTCATGTAGATGTTGTTTTATTAGCTTCCTTTGTTATTTTAAATTTATTTATTAAATTTAATGTTGAGATTTCTCTTTAACCTCATATCTAGGAAGCAAATAAAATAAAATAAATAAATAAAAAGAATAATAATAATAAATAAATAAATAAATAAAACTAACATTTTATTTATAAGTATAAAAACTACATAAAAAAATTAAAAAAAATTCATAACATATATACTGAACATCATAAAATTAGTTGTACTAAGATAAAAAATAAATTATCAAAATAATGAGATTTAATTGATATCAGTCTTTTTTCTGCTCTTATCTTTGCTCAATATCCGCTTTTTCCTGTATACATTTTTATATCTGCTTCTTTTTCATACATTTTCTTTCTATATACAGATAATTTCATAAAATTAAAAAATTATAAAAAAAAAAAAAAACCAAAGAATTAAACTAACATTACTATAATTAGAGAAAAAGATGCGGTATTTATATCGATTGAAGTTGTGCTTATTATCTTTTTGTTAATTAAAATCTGAAAAATAACATTAACATATACAAGAAAAAAATAAAATTTATAAAATTAAAACAAAATAATTAAAAAAATAATAAAATATGAGAAGAAATCTATTGTAAAAAATAATCATTGCAAGAGGTATATATATAGGTATATTGATAAAAAAAAAAAATCAAAAAGTTTTTAAAGCTTTAAATTCAAAATTTCACAAGTTTTAAAATTTTAAAATCAATAATTCACAAATTTTAAAGTTTTAATTATTCAAAATTTTAAATTTTAATTATTGATATATATAGATATAAAAATAAAAATATAGAAAAATTATTAAAAATTTAAAAAATTTATAAATAAAAAATAAAAAATAATACTCAAATACGTGAGTTCCACGTCAGTATTTTTATTTTTTTTTTGCAGGAATACATATATATATATATATATATATATATATAGACTTGGATTTCTTTTCTTTAATCGCTAGGAATAATTTATCCAAGACAAGACGTACTGTATGACCCTTGTTCGACACACAATCCTTTGTTGTTCACTGCATTATTGCGGTCCTTTATTTATTTCTTTTTTATGTGGCATAAAAGAGAGAGAGAGAGAGACTGACTCAGTAGAAGTATTTTTCTTTTTTTCCATCCTTCTCTCTATCTCTTAACATGTACATTTTAACCCATCGTCTCCAAGGAATTAAGGGAACCGAAAATTTCTCAAATGCCTGGAGCTTTGCTTGTATTTGACTATAGAGAAAGAAAAGGAAAGCTGTAGATAGAAGAGAGAAATAGAAGCTTTCTTGAACTGTCGTTTTCTTATATATACTCTCGAGGTATAGTAAACGACCCAAAATCTCTCTCTCTCTCTTTCTCTTTCTCTCCTAATCCTTTCTAATTTTCCTATTCTTCTTGCACCACCACACATCCTCTTTCTCCCTCACATCAGTTTCTTGAAGTGGTTTAAACTGAAAAGCCTTTCTTTTTCATCATTTTCCATCTTTCTCAATTTCATTTACTTTCTTTCTTTGTTGGAAAAGAAAACACAAAAAAGGAATACCCACTTAAAACAATTTCTTTAGGGATTCTCTAAATTCAAAACCTCTTCGGAACAGATTACGCTAACCATTGATTTGTTTTGGAATAAGATGTCCCATAAAGGAGGAATTTTAGATAAGCAGTCCTTGAATCAGATTCCAGACCTGTCACTGCAGATAAGCCTTCCAAACAGTGCTCCTTCTTCAATATGCACTGGCACAAATGATGTTGATGATTCAATTTTCGATCTCAAATCACACAGCGACAGTTCAATAAAAGTTGGGTTTCAAGCACAGGACAGTACTGAGCTTTCTTTAGCTAATACAAACACTATAGCTTTGGAGGCAGAAAGCGCTTGGAGAAGAACAAGTTTTCCTGGCAGTGGCTGCCGCGAAAGGGAAGCAAGTATAGCCATTCAACAAACTAACGGTCCAATCAATGATGGGATCTCAGTCTCTGCAGGGTTCAAACCCATAAAGGGAATTCCAGTTTATAACAGTTATGAAGACATAGTGGATCCAAGATTTTTCTATAACCCAATGTCATATTCATCGTCTTGCACTCCTTACCAAGGCGATAACTGCTCTTTTCCTGCCTATAGAGTGACACCACAGTATCATCATAATCATCATCAATATGGGGGGGCGGAGGTTTATGGAAATGGAATCATTAGATCAAGATTTATGCCAAAGCTACAGAACAATAAGAGGAACATGAGAGCACCAAGAATGCGATGGACAAGCTCTCTCCATGCCCGTTTTGTTCATGCTGTGGAGCTACTTGGCGGCCATGAAAGTAATATTCACTAAACTTATCAATATTAATTGAGTCCTTTTTCTTTTCTGAGTTTCCTTCTAACCAGAGCTCTCCAACCTTTGCTTGACAGGGGCAACACCAAAGTCAGTATTAGAGCTTATGGATGTTAAGGATCTAACACTTGCGCACGTCAAAAGCCATTTACAGGTCTGACCTGATAATAATACTTCTTTTTCCTTCTCATAGTTCACAAGAAACCAAAAGAACACTCATGTTTGAGTCTCTCTCTCTCTCTCTTTAAAGAAGAGTGAAGACTTTTTTATTTGCCCATAAAAACTGGCACGATAACCGATGAGTGCAGTGAATGAATGAACAGTTGAGTGTGCTTGTTTGTGATAGAGGACAACTTCTCCTTTTTGAGAGAGAGAAAAAGTAGCCATCATTTCTCAATAATAGAAAGCAATTACTCACCTTACCAAACATCAACCTCGTGGTTAATAAACAAACCAAGAAAAATCCACAAAGAGAGAAGCAGCTGATTTGGTTTTTCTCTCTCTCTTTTTTTCATTTTTTAATTTGACTCCTCCCTCTAGAAGTTTTTACTTTTTTTACTAATTTTTGAACATTAGGTTTCATTGTTTTGTATTCATTTCTTTGTCTCTTTTGGGTCTTGCAGATGTATAGAACTGTTAAGAGCACTGACAAACCTGCAGCTTCCTCTGGTAATTTGTCTTTCTTTTTCATTTTTCGACTGATTTCTGCTAAATCCATTTCAATTTTCGAGATTTTATTTCACCTAATTACTTTTATCAGATGGATCCGGTGATGAAGATAACTTCTTGTCTGTAACCACTCCCATTAGTCAAAATGCTAACCACTTACTCAACAATAAAGCACTTTCAACTTTCTCTCCTGAACATGAAAATGCTTATTCATGGTTTAGCAACTCTACCAGGTAATAACTAATGGTTGATTTTTCTTTATTATGACTTTTTAGATATATTTTTCTTTAGTTCTTCCGTTCATGGCTGACTATATACACAAGCCTAGGAAATCTAAATCCACACCCTCTTCTCCTTTCTGTTTAAAAACTAAAAAAGTGCTTGCTTTGTCACAGCTTTTGCTTTTCACTTGCTTTCTTTCTTTTTTACCTTTTAGCTTTCTTTTTTCCCTGCCTTCTTTCATGCACTCTAAGCTTAGAAGGTTGTGCATCATTTAGCTTTCAATAGCATAAGAAATATATTCACGTGACAACAAATTCAACTAAAGGAACCCTCATAAACTTATTTAGTTAACATTTTCTTTTTTTTTTTCTGAAATTTTATTTTTTTTCATTATTAGGAGAGAAGAGATTCGAACCAAATTTATTATCGGGTTGTACATGCGCTATGTTTTGGTATCCTTCTTTCTTTGGAATTTATGGAGTTTTTATTTACTCAATTAACCATATTTCCATGCTTAATCAAATTTTACATAAACACAAAAATTTATAAGTGGATGAGTATTGATTTAACACAATTTGATTGATTATGGAAATTAATAATAAATATTTTTAATATAGAAAATATATCAATGTTTAGAGAAAAATTCTTAAGTAGATAAGTCTCTAGGTAATAAATGTCAAGTTCAGAGCATCAACTTGTTACCAAGTAGGATAAGATGATGGAGTATACTCTAATTATAAAAATAATTCTTAAACTAAAAAACCAAAAAGAAAAAAAAAAAAGGTAATTAATGGGCAGTAAAATACAGTAATAAATGTTATTTTACTTTTTATTTTTTGAAGAGAACATGACTCTTTATATATCTAAACATTCTTTTCCCTTCCAATATTATATTTAATACCATTTTAATTTTTTATCATAAAATTTGAATTTCATACACTTTTTGTAGACATCACTAAGAAATGTTTCGATTGAGGGTTTTGAAATGCATGAAATTAAAAATTTTCTATTGAGTAATTATACAATTTCTCTTATTTGATACACCGATTAAATTCATGAATTTTTTTTTTAAATTATAAATTAGGAAAACCTCACCTTTCATCACAAATATAAGTGATCAGTATTTAATTTTATCATCATAAATTACTTTCATAATATATTTTCGAAATATAAATTTAATTATAATTTTAGAGAAAAAGAAAATTTCTAGTTTAAAAATGGAGTTGTACTTCAAAGAATATATTTAAAAGTCTCAGGCAACATCAAAAGAATTCTTCAGATCAATACCCCAGAAGAACAAAAGGCAAGAAGTATCTGTATATGTAAACCAGCTAAAGCCTGTAGATAATTTTTCAACAATAGATTTAAAAATATAAAGTGCTTTTAGTTCAAAATAATTTTTTGATAATAATTAAAAAATATTTTTAGCCTTGTGACTTAAAAATTTTATTTTTTTTTAAACTAATTTTCAATATCAGAACAAAACAATAGAAAACAATTATTAGAAAGCATTCTTCAGCAAGATAAATTATAACATTCATCTATCTATTTGGTGTGAAGTTCATTTGAAAATGAATTCTATCTATAAATTTATATAGATGAAGTTATTTATTTATTTATAGGAGTGTAAATGAAGTTTTGATGTTTGAAATAAATTCAAAAGTCAGAACTTCTTTGTTTTTACTTCTTAAAATATCCATATTATAATAATTTGAGAAGGCTAGGAAAATGAATAATTTTAATATTATAAAGCTTTGAGTTGTGAAATTCATTTGAAAATTTCATTTTTTTTAATTAAAATTTAATTTAGTTATATTCAAATTTATAGAATTGAATTCCTAAAATTTAAATATTTAATTTTTTTCATATCAAACACAAAAATTTAATTTCATAAATAAATTCTATAAAATTTTGTAAAATTCATTAATTTTAAATAACACGATTCAATGAATTGGACAGTCTCTCTATTACAATAAAAAAACTTCATCAAGAATTTGTTAACACCATTTAAAATTTTTCATCTTTGAACATAAGTCCTAGATTAGTGGTAAATGCTTATATGATTTGTTAGTAAATTCAGATTTTGAATCTCTTTCCTTTAATAAAAAAAAAAAAAAAGGAAATTTTTCGATCTTTAAAAATTCATTATGTATCTTACCAACTAAAATATTAATTTTTTAAATAAAATTTAGATTAAGTTTTTGAAAAGTAGGGAAAATTGTAAATTATATAATTATTCTTTTTTCTAAAAAAATTATATGATAATGCTGCTTTATGAATTTCATTTACTTGAAAAAAATTATATAATGATGCTTCTATTGCATAATTCTGCATATAAAACTTTTCTTCTCCGTTATTTTCGATGGTTTTCGTTTAAAAAATATAATTTTAATTTTTTTTAAACCACATTTCATTAATTTCTTACGAATGAAATCCTCAATAAGAACAGGAAATGTGGAATAATAAAAATTCAATGGCTGGCTTAATTAGATAAAATAAATTTGTTTGGATTAATTAGATAAAAATTCATTAATCCAGTACTAAACCTGTTTAGTAGAACCAAACGGTTAGATTTCACATTTTGGGCCAATATAGGCATCAAACTTGTATAAAATAATTATAAATATTCGATTTCACTTTTATATGTTAATTTAACCCTAAAATTTATTTAAAATGATTAAAAAATTATATTTAATATTTTTAATTAATTTAACCTCTAATTTTTTGTTGTACTTATAATGTGAAAATCATTTTATAGAGGTTTATTAAAACTGTAGTTAAAGTCGAGTTGACTAATTTATTAAAAATTAATTAATTATAAAATATAGAAAAAGGATATATGAAATATAGTTAAGGTCGAGTTGACTATTGTATCTCTTTTTATATTAATTGATGATTTTGAATTTGTAAATATGTATTAATTTGAATGTTTTAAAAATTAACCTCTTGGTTATCGCTTTGTTGAATAAATTAAAGTTAGACCGTATGTTTATAAATTTATATATTAGAAGAAATGATGTTAGTAATGCATGAGAGTTATTTCACGTAAATTACGAAATATATATTTGTACATATCCATTAACTCAATAGTCAAAGTAAATTAAAAGGTTAAAAAATATGATGATGTAAATTAAAAGTTGAATCATAAATATTTACTGTCGTTTAATCTTATTAAAAAATTATATGATTCTAATAGCTAACCAAACTAAAATAATTGTTATATTCATATTATTAACACTTAGACTTGTCAACAGAAAACTGCAGATTTGGTCTACAATTAATTTATTGTTTCTCAATAGGACTTTTCAAAAATAATACTATACCTATACAAGGACTTAGAAAGGTAACTAATTACCCTTCTAAGTCCTTGTATAGGTATAGTATTAGTAGGAAACGATACATTAACACTTACTAAACAAAAAATGAATGCATAATTTTTCAATTGTTTGGTAATATCACGTAGAAGCTGTTACGTAAAAGTTCGTAGATGAATGATTGACGTACACGTGTGTGATATCATAGAACTCTGACGTACGTGTGATATTTACGGGATTGTTACAGCAGAGGAAGATGGCCACAAACCCTATCACCTCAACACTCATCTGGAAACCAATTTAAGGTCAGTCAAACCAATTCTTCTACTTGCATGAATATCAGAGTTCAAATCTCCCATTTTCTTTTCTTCCAATTTGTTAATGTGAAAAAGGAAATTTGTGCAAACCAGTATTCGATCAGTTAAAACGGTGCGGGTGGTTGATTGTTAGTCGGGATTGACTTGTTTAGAATCCGATTGAATACCATGTACATAGCTGATGAAAAATATATATTTTTTTTATTAGAATGAAGGTATTTTTTTTCTTTTTTTTTTTTTAATATATGATGACACTAAAATTCTATTTGATAACTCGGGATAGAATGTAATATTATATAATAAAATTTATTTTTAGCATAATATTTTAACTATAAATTCATTATGTTCTAACCAAACATTAAACGAAATTTTATGAAATGAAAAATATAGCACATGAAATTAACAAAATAACTACATTTATGTGCAGGGAAATGATTTAGCCCAATCAAGAACCGTTAGATCATTCTCTGGTCTAGAACTTGAGACACCAAGTTTAGAGTTTTCCCTTGGAAGGCCTGACTGGCAAAGCAAAGGACACGATTGAGTGTATCATGGCAATTTTTTATTTTATTTTATTTTATATTATATATAAAACTTTTTGCTTTGTAATTTTTAGTGTAAAATACATATAGTAGATGATAGTGATAATGATAAAAAGTATTTTAAGGGTGAAGAAAGCTGTTATGGGTAAAGCGAATATTAGAAAGCAGAATACATGGGCACTGGTGTAATTTCAACTCAATATTTCAATGAAGAAAAGTAAATTATGATGTTTTAATTTTCTTACTGAAATCATTGATATTTTTATCGATATATAAATATATAAGGACATTTTTGTAATCTCAAGATTATTAGATTAAAGTCGCCGAGTCATCAACTATCTAATTACGAAGGTAATGTTTGTCGTCAATATACATATATGTGTGTGTCTGTGTTTGGGCGAAATTCCATCCTTTTTCTTCTTATCTGGAGCCTGTTCCAAGGAGTCCTTATATTAGTGTTGGGGTCATTTGACTACAAGGGTGTGAAAGCTTGACTTTATGATATCTTTATCTGATTAATTGATCATCTTTTGATTGGAATTATTTTGATAAGAAAGAAAGGGACAAATAAAGCAAAGCAAGTGGGTTTAAAGACATGGGGAATATTAGATTTTAAACTTTCAAAATTGAAATTAAATCTCCCTTCAAGAATAAAGTTGCTTCTGCATGAAATTTCGAAATTGGGTTTCATTGGCCAATTCCACATCATTACTTTTAAACTACTTTTTTCTTTTTTTTTTTTTAGATTCCAGATTTCGTTACATTATTTATTATTTATTATTTATTGACGGGACTAAAATGTTTGTGTTGTCATTGTGGGTTGCATTATGTCCCACTTACTAAATCCTTTTTGTTCAAATTCAAAAAGCCGCCAACTGTCCCCAATATATCTCTTTTGTGTTTTGCAATCTTTAGAACTAGCACTGTTAAAACTGGTCTAAACCTGTGGTCCGCTTCAAATTACCTTTTTTCTTATTTTTTTTTATCCGATCAGTTTTGAAACCGAAGCCTCATCATGGACGGATTGGATAGGTCCGCAAACTGACTACTTTAGAACGAATACAAAAAATTTATTAGTGTTATAAAATATAAAATATAGAGAATATATATAGAAGTGTGATAAATAGAAAAGAAATGGTAGAGAAAAATTGATTTTGTGTTGTAATCTTGATTACTCAATTTATAGGATTAAAGGTTATTTATGGAATATAAAAAGTTATTTTTAAAAGACACATTTACACTAAAAGATATAACTCCTCATGTTAAATAACATAATTATTTATTTCAAAAGACATGACTTTTGGATAAATAAATAATATATTTAATAAACTTAATCGACATCCATTATATTATATAGTTTCATAACATTCTCCCTTGGATGTCTATTACACAAAGAATATGCCTCGTTAAAACCTTACTAAAAAAAATCTATTAGGAAAAAATCCTAGTAAAGGAAAAAGAGTACAGTATTATTTGTATTTTAAAATTTTATTTCTCCCTTTGACGAATACATCATTGCTTGTCTTTTTCTTCGGTGTAATATTCTTTCAGAGAATATAATATATTTTAATATTATCTCTTACAATATTGTAGAGTTTGTTTTTTATGCAAGCATATTGTATATACCTTGTACATATCAAAATATTAATTCAATTAGACATATTACTTGCTTACTTCGTAAATTATAACGTCTTTTATAAATAAAAAAAATATAAATCATATATCAATCATTATGAGTATAATGATTCTTAGGATATATACTCAGTATAGTACTGTAGTACTTTAGGACATAATATTTTTATTATTGCAAAAAGATATAGTATTTCAGAACTAAAGAGTTCTTTATCATTTTTGGAGGTCGAAATTAATTTTTTATCTCGTTAATAACCTCATAACTATTAGTTTCATTAATGGATGAGTTCTATCCATATAAAATCATTTCAATCCCTTGGATTATATGTACTGATTAATGGACATAAATTTCATTTATAAAATATTCGCTCTTTAGGGCGATGCAAAATTTTGCACATTCAAATTCTTTCATTTCAAATTTCTTATATGAATATTTTATTGCATTTTAAAGCTCTATTGGAGTCCAATGAGACTTATATTATTAACATACACAACAATAACATCAAATTCAGATGTAAATCTTTTTATAAAAATATATGAATAAATTAGATATTTCTTTATCATATATATATATATATATATATATATATATATATATATATATTGAGGTGACTGTACCACATGTGCCTATATTATTTTAATCCATACAAATATTTTTTATATGCTTCAAGCATTTTAAATTCTTCAAAGACTTTCGTATATTTCATCAAAGAAGAATAGAAATACAATGAATATATCATATATTTGTTTTTCATCATAGATCACGTGATATTTGTTTAACCATATATTTAAGGTGATTATATCATCAGATTTTCTTAATTTGTATAGAAGTTTTTATAATTTACTTGAATATATTTTCAAGGGTTTCAATTTTCATACTTCAAGCATGTTTTAATCCTTCAAAGATTATCATTATGAAATAATCCATATAGAGCTCCATATAATTTTTTGAGAATTTGAATTTTGTGTTATAAAATAGACATGTCTTTTGGAATAAAGAAATTAAATTTTGAATGTTCTAATCCTTTAGGGATTTTCATATAGATATCCATATAAAATGAATTATATAAAATAGACAATTGTTTTATATCTATATGCCCCTAATAAGACTTGTTAACATATAATAATTAATTATTATATGAAACCATAATAGACACCTCTAAATAGGAAATAAATATAGAGTCTTAATCCTTGCTTAAGATGGACTGTTCGGATTCCTTTATAAATATCCCAAAATCACCCTAAAGAAGGGTTAATCATAATCAATCTCTCCCAAAAGTTCAAGAGTTTAACAATTGGTGTAGTGAGCGTAGAATACACCTTTAACCTTTCTTAACCCTAGCTAGCCTTTAATTCTCTATTCATCATGGCCACCAACCCAATTGAGAATCCAAACACTGAAGGATAAGGCGACAACCATGGCGAATCTGGCCAGTAGATCACTCTCACTCTTTCGCTTATAACTGATCCTCAAGTAGTAGCAGCCTTGGCTCAGGCTTATTCTAAATTCACCACTGTGTTAAAAGGCATCTTGGAGAGCTCAACACCCATTGGCAATCCCATTATGCCTCCCAAACCCATAGATGCACTCCTTAACGAAAGAAAAGTTCATCCGCCTTCCTCCAGACATCCAATCCACTCGTTATTTGATCGATACTAGGAAGTAGTGTCAAAGCCTACCCACCACCGTGATAAGGAGGTTAGTCATACTCAGATCCTGGATGAGGCGAACCTCAGGGATGTAGTTAATGAGCTAGTATGAGAGTGTAAGGAATCAAAGGAGAATGGAGATTATGGCCTCCGCCAAGACTCGCCATTATTCGCCACTATCCTGGCCGCAACCTTCCCACCTAAATTCAAGCTCCCCACTTTTCAATCTTATGATGGTTATACCGATCCCAGGAGCCACTTGGCCACTTTTTGAACCATCATGTTTTACAAACTAGCTCAGAAGATTTGATGTGTAAAGTCTTTCCAATTACCCTCAAAAGTGCCGCACAAGAATGGTACCAAATGCTTAAAACAGGATCTATCCATTCTTTTTCACAGTTAGCCACGACATTTCGAGCTTGATTTACAACCTGTATCCTATCCAAAAAAATTTCATCTAATTTGGTGGACCTGAAAAGAGAAGAAGGAGAAACTCTACGGCAGTCTGTGACTAGGTTTTAAAAGGTGGCAATGCAAGTGGAGAACTTGAATGATGAAGTGGCGATTAGTGTAATGGCCAAGAATTGCAAAGACAACAAGTTGTTTGAAAGTTTGAACATCTATCCACCGTTAACTTTTGCCGAACTCATGACAAGGGCTCACAAATACACTAAGCTAGATAAAGCTTATGAAGTCCAACAGTAGCATAAGCTAACCAAGGAGGAAAGGTATAGGTCCAGAAGGCACTTGCCTCCTGGGAGTAGGTGCTCGCTGAGGAGAAGATCACCCATCCATCCTCTCCAAACGAGCTATTCAATCCAAACCCCATACTTCAGAAGTAATGAGCTTCTGCGAGATGCAGAGTTCACCCAAATGAACAAACCTCGATCAAAGATCCTATCATGGATCAAAGAACAAGGTGATTGGATCCTATGCTTTTGTCCTAAAAAGATGAGGGAGGATTCAATAGGCTGTAGGGATAAGAGCAAATATGCGAGTTCCATTAGGATGTGGACCATGAAACTGATGCTTGTTGGCAGTTGAATAAAGAAATTGAGCACCTCGTGCAGAAAGGCAAGCTAAAGCAATTTATGGGGGAAAGTAAGCGAGAAGAAAGACAATCGGGAAAATCTGACTGGGGTATTCGGATCGTAGGGACCATTCACACTATATTTGGCGGCTCGACGGATGGTGTTAGTAACTCAGCAAGGAAGCGGAGAGCTAGGGAGATATACTTTATCCTACCACAACAAAAGCTTAGCTCCAGGCAACCAATATTATTCTCTGAAATTGATAGTGAGCATATCCGAATGCCACATAATGATGCTCTAGTGATCGAAGGTATTTTGGAGAATTTTTTTGTGAAAAGAATCTTTGTAGATGGGGGTAGTGTGGTTAATATGATAATTATGGAGGTGTTCAAGGCCCTCAAATTAGATCCAACAAAACTTAAACCTATCCGGATCCCTCTTGTAGGCCTAGTGGGTAAGCCCGTTCAGGTGGCAGGGGTAGTGAACATAGATATGGAGCTTAGTGGGGACAAATCTTCAAAGAGGCTCAAACTAGAATTCATGGTGGCAGACATCCAGTTCCCATATAATGCCATATTAGGGAGGCCTGCTTTGTATGAGCTAGAAGCAGTGACGAGCATCAGAAATTTAATTATGAAATTTTACTCAGATGAAGACCAAGTGGTGGTTGTGAAGGGTGACCAGAAAGCAACAAGAGAAGCATATGTAGTAGCTCTAAAAGGCCTGCCATTGAGTGTAATGCCCTGACTCCAACCACTAGAGGAATTGTCCACTTTGGATCAAGCCGGATCCATCCCATAATAGACCGGCAAGACTCGCACGGTTTTATCCCGTTGGTGAAATGAGAACTTCCTAGGAGGTTACCCATCTTAGGATTTCTATCAAGCGAGCACGCTTCACCCTAGAGTTCTTCTAACTCTCTAGCCTTTCCACCAAAAGGCGCCTCTGATGATTAGTTACCCCCTTTTTGATATATGATATGATTCATTTCTGTGTTCCACATTCCACTACCCTAGCTAGCTTGCCATTCTAGAAGCTTGCCAAGAACCCTGCTCTACTCGCCCTCTTAGGATCGCTTTGCCAGGTCGGGATGTCACAGGCCCACCAGCTTCCGCATGGTTCGTCCTTGAACCATATATCTACTAGAGGGGGGCCAGACTCTAATACCAAATTGTAACGCCCTGACTCCAACCACCAGAGGAATTGTCCACTTTGGATCAAGCCAGATCTATCCCATACTAGACCGAAAAGATCCACACGATTTTGTCCCGTAGGTGAAATGGAAACTTTCCAGGAGGTCACCCATCCTACGATTTCTATCAAGTGAGCACGCTTAACCTTGGAGTTCTTCTAACTCTCTAGCCATTCCACCAAAAGGAACCTCTGATGATTAGTTACCCCCTTTTCGATATAAGATCCGATTCATTCCTGTGTCCCGCATTCCACTACCCTAGCTAGCATGCCATCCTAGAAGCTTGCTAGAAACCCTGCTCTACCCGCCCTCTTAGGATCGCTTTGCTGGGTTGGGATGTCACATTGAGCCTACCAATCATGTGGATGCTAGAGAAAGAATCAACCACTCAACCCATAGAACACCCTCCTTTCGATATTCCTAGACACAAAGGGGATTCAGGCCCTGAGTCGGTGGGCGAATTGATCACATGGGAGGTAGAGAAAAGGAGAAGCATAAAGCTAGGAGCTGATTTGCCAAGCAAAGTGCACGAGAGTATGAAGGCACTCTTGAAAGATAACGTTCAAAGTTTTGCATGGTCTGTAGAGGATATAGTGGGGATTAATTCTAATATCATCTCTCGTAGCCTTAGCATAGACCCAAGCTTCAAACCTGTTAAGCAGAAGAAGTGAAATCATGTTTATGAAAGACAATAGGCCATAGTAGCAGAGGTTGACAAACTTTTGAAGGCGGGTTTCATAAGAGAGGTAGACTACCCGGAGTGGTTGGCGAATGTGGTTCTTGTACCTAAATCCAATGGAAGGTGGAGGCATTTTGTTGACTATACATATTTGAACAAGGCATGTCCAAAAGATCCCTACCTCTTACCTAACATTGATCAGTTGGTCAACTCAATAGCTGAATATGAAGTGCACAGTTTTATAGATGCGGCAGCAGGATACCACAAGATAAGAATGAATGAACTAGATGCAGAAAAAACAAGTTTCATTACAGATCGAGGCATTTATTATTATCAAGTCATGCCTTTTGGGTTGAAAAAGTATCCGAGCAGTTGATCATCCTAAGGACCTGCAAGAAGCATTCCACATCCTGAATAAGTTCGGCATGAAACTCAACCCAGAAAAGTATACTTTTGGAGTAAAGGTAGGAAAGTTTTTGGGTTTTATGATATCTCAAAGAGGGATAGAGACAAACCCTGAGAAAATCAAGGCAATCTTAAAATTGAGAGCGCCTGCCAACATACATGAAGTACAACGGCTGAATGACCGAATAACTACCCTTGGAAGATTTATTTCTTGTTCGGCTAAAAGGTTCACGCCATTTTCTCAGACATTAAAACAATTGAGAGGTTTCAAATGGGATAATCGGTGTCAGCTCGCCTTTGACCAAATTAAAGAATTCCTATCCTCTACTCTACTCTTAAGCAGACCCAGGAAGGATGAGCCTTTATATCTATACCTTGTAGCTACTGAGAATTTTGTTGCTTTGGTGCTGCTTAGGGAAGAAGGTGGTGAGCAATACCCTGTCTATTATGTGAGCAAAGTCCTCAGAGGAGCCGAGCTGTGGTATCCATGTGTGGAAAAGTTGGCTTTCACTATCCTTACAACGGCAAGTCGCCTGCGTCACTATTTCCAGTCACATGCTATAATTGTTTGCACAAATCATCCACTAAGAAAAGTCTTACACCAAGCTAAAACTTCAGGAAGGTTAGTGGAATGGTCAATCAGGCTGGATGAGTTTGACATTAGGTATGAACCTCGCATAACAATGAAAGCACAAGTGTTAGTTGATTTTATAGCCGAATTCTTTGGTGAAGGCCAAATGGATGACCCACAATTTGTAATACCGAACCTTGAAAGTGACATATGGAAACTTTATACAGATGGAGCTTTAGGAAGCGAAGGAGCAGTAGTTGGGATTGTCTTACAGGGGCCAGGAAAAATAAAGATACAATGTGCAGCTCGCTTAGATTTTTCAACAACCAACAATGGGGAAGAGTATGAAGGTTTGGTTGTAGGACCCATGTTGGCTCTAGAGGTGCGGCCCCCAATCCTCCACATCTTTTTGGACTCATAGCTTGTGGTCAGCCAAATTACAAGTACATTCACGACTAAGGAATTGAGCGTGGTTAAATATCATTACCTATCCACATCCCTCTTGAATAAGCTAGAAGAAAGCGAAACTATTACAAATAGAAAGAACAAGCAACAAAGAGGCAAATGCTATTGTAACGGACTATTTTTCAGTGTCGTTAATGGTAATTTATCAGTCTGGGAATAGTACCATCGGTCCGGGACTTGGTATTATTTCGGTTCGAAAAAATTACTACGTGTGTTTAATATTTTATTGAGTATTTTTGGGGCATGTTTGCATGATTTAGGTGGGTAGAAAATATTTCATGAGTATTTTTTATGAATTAAGACATTTAGTGAATATTATTTTTAGTGTGGTATATTAAGGAATAATTGAGGAATTATTTTTGTGGAGTTAATTTAATTAATTGGTGGAGTTAAATAATATTTAGAAGAGAATTATTTGAAGAATATTTAGAGTTATTGGATGAGATTACTTAGGACTTGATCATGGCCATTCATTTGGCATAAAATTAGGAAGCAAAGTTTGACTTTGCCACCTTAAAGTTACCAATTAAGCAATACTTTCTCTTTCTTCTCTTCTTCTTCTCCAATGCCACTTCTTCTTCTTCTTCCTCTTCCTCCATTTTGTTTCATTTTCTTACCTCTAAACTACCACTAAACCACTAATTAAACCATAGAATAGTAATTAATTCTTAAGGATTAAGTAGTAAAAGTTGAAATTTGGAGTTCCTAAGCTTGGAATTTGGAGTTGCCATTGAAGAAGATAAGTTGTGATTTTAGAGCTTTATTAATTAATAAGTAGAATTCATGGTTAGAATGTGTAATTAATGCATTAAATCATGCTCCTTTCATTTTCTATGTTAAATTTTGAGTTTAATAGGAGAACCCTCCACTAAAGGCAAGGGGAAGGCCAAAGAGTATAGGTTCTAAGCTTGTCTAAGCTTGAATAAGAGGTTAGTGCAATAATACTTTCATTTATCTTTCAATTTTCATAAGTTTGCGATTCTTAGGTTTTAAGTGAATTTGGCGATTTGTGAATTATGTTGGGGGAAATGGTTATTTGATTGTTTTAACTTGAATTTTCGTGATTCCTAAGCTTGATGAAATGTTTGGAAGGGAAGGGAAACAATTTCTTCCTATTAAACTAAGAGTGGACAAACCCTTGATGGGTGAAGGACACTTGTTCTCTTTGACTTTCAAGCTTGATTTCAACTTAAATGAGCTTGTTAATAAGTAATTTAATGGTAGTTAAAACCTCTCTCTTGAATTTTAATGTTTAAGCATTTTTGCAAAACTTAAAAAAGGTTTTGAAAGTGAAAAATCTGAGTTTTAAGGTTAAATGTTTTAAGTGATGGTTTTAATGTTTTGATTATGGATCCTTGGTTTGAAATATAACGTTTTATGGAAGGGAAACCCTTTCCCTTTTGATGGCTTAAAGAGGCCAAACCACCCTTAGGTAGTAAAGTATGTTTTCAATCTTTTAAAAAAATTGGTTTAAGTACATTTATACTATATTAAGTATATATATTTTGAATATGTCCATTTGAATTTATTAAGTATGAATAAAAAGGAGAATATGGTAATTTTTGTAAGTTGTAAGTTTATGAAATTTTGTGAGAAATATGTTAAGTTATGTTATCTTGCAAAGGATTTATATATAAGTAATAAGGTTATTTATAAAAGAATGATTTTATTTTGGGCTCAAGCATGTTTGATTGAAATGTGATAGGATGAGGTTTACTCCAGTATGAGCATGCTCGACTATTAGCCTTCTATTATGTCATGCTGTGATCATATGCTAGGGTTATCAACCCTTTCTGGATAGGCGGACGCGCTTATCAACTGGTGGTGCTTTCATAGGCCAGTATTCTGGTGGTGCTTTTACAGACTACAACCGGTGGCACATTCATAGGCTAATTTTCTATTTCTGATATCTGCGTAACCAAATCTGCTTATATTTCTTTCAAAATACGTATGAGCCCTTAACTAAAATAAGTTTTGTTCTGTTATGAAAAGGAAAGTAAATGTATATTTAATAAGCACTTTAAATACACTTATGATTTTCTTAATTTACAGTTAAGTTTTCATAAGATTTATGTTTTAAGTATTTCTGGTATACTTGGAATTTGATAATTTATTTCTAAGCATTTATTATTATGAGATATAATCGAGCATTTTATTTAGCACCACTGAGTCTTCCACTCAGCGCATCTATTTCTGTCACGTGCAAGTAAGAGTAGTGGGTGTACCTGAAGACCCAAGGCGAAGCATCAGAGGAGAGGATCTATGTTGGATAAAACATGTATTAGGATGTATATATTTATATTGTGGCATGTATGGTAGCAACATAGAAAATTGTCTATACTAAGTTGTAATTAATGAAATGTATATTAATGAGATTTGAGGTTGTCCATGACATTTTACTTATATGAGTATTTAAGTGAATGGTAATTAGCATTCATTCCCCTATTTTGATGTTATTATGATATGATGGAATTTTAGATGAATGATACGATTCTATGGAAGTGCTGCATGACTTGGTATCTTGATTTGGAGTTTTAGGGCTTGGAGGAAAGAATATTGGAGTGCTTTATTTTCTTTGTGGCAAGCTGATTTTTAGGGAAAACTCTTGCGAATTTTTCATAGGAATTTTCCTAAGCTTTTATTTATTTATTTATAAAAAATATATTTTTAAAGTGTTACTTGTCTCACAATGAAAATACTGCTATTTCTAATATATGATTTTGACTTTTAGGTAGGATAAGACGGTGCTCCGGCAACGAATGTGACATTCATCGTTTGGTCGTCCGGGATTGGGCGGTGGGTGTTACAGTTATAGCCAAAGCTTTTTTGCGAGGAGAAACCCCAACAAAAGGAGTCATAGTTGAATGGAAAGACTCCCCGAGCTTCAAGAAACAAGAGGTCCTGGTCACCCAAAATGAAGACAGTTGGATGAGCCCAATAGTAGACTTCCAGCAAAATGATGTTTAGCTAGAAAGACAAATAGGAAGCTATCAAGCTCTGTCGAAAAGTAGCAAACTATGTATTGGATAATGGGGAGTTATACAAGAGATCAAAATCACATCCTTGGGCCAAGTGTATAACCAAAGAAGATGGAAACTATGTTACACGAGAAATACACAACAAAGTGGGGGGGGGGGGGGGGGGGGGGGGGCAAAAAAAAGAAAAAAAAAAAAAAATATAAAAATAATGTAAATGGGTAAAAATAGGATTAAATTTAAAATTTTTGGTCA
>CANUEP010073737.1:0-66574 GCA_947857235.1 Jatropha podagrica | reverse complement strand
GGCGGTCGCTACCGCCGCGGACGGCGGGCGTGTCCCGTTTTCTCTCTCTTTTTTCACTTCCAGAGGGTTTTTCGGGAGTTCCGGACCTCCAAAAAATATTCCGGGACCAGTTCTGCGATCCTCGTAATTTTCCGGACGTTTCAAGTATCATATTGGCATATTTCTGATGAACTTCCAAAATGGCCTTTGGTCCGACCGGGCTGTTTGCAGTCCGGAAAAATAGGCTTTTGAGCCTGAAAAAATTGAGTGTTCACAGATGAACAGAACTTTCTTAGAAAGAACAAAGGCAATGTTGAGAGCTGCGAACTTAGAGAAAACTTTCTAGGTAGAAGTAGTCAATACCGCTTGTTATTTGGTGAATCGAGCTTCATCAACTGCAATTGAGCTAAAAACTCCAATAGAGATATGGACTAGCAGGCCAATTGATTATTCAAACCTCCAAATATTTAGAAATACTATGTAAGCGATGTACAATGCCCAAGAAATCATAAAGCTAGATCCAAAATCCAGAAAATGTGGATTCCCGGGGTATGCTGATGGTGTGAAGGGGTATCATTTGTGGGATCCCACTGCCTGCAAATTTATAATCAACAGGGATGTTATCTTTATGGAAGACAAGCTACAAAGGCAAGAAGAAGATGATAGCACTTCAAAAGAAAAATCAAAGGCTACAATGATACAAGTAGAAAAGGAGTTTGAACAAGATGATTCTTCTAAAATTGCACCAGAGCACGAGGAACTAGAAATAGAGAATTCTGAGGCTCCAACAATTCTTCAATCAGATCATATAACAAGGCATCCCAATTAGCACTCAGATTATGTTATGGAAGGTAATATCGCATACTGTCTTTTAATTGAGGATGGAAAACCATCAACTTTCCAGGAGGCACTGAGTAATTCAGATGCTTCTCAGTGGATGGCAGTAATGCAAGAAGAAACTAAAGCCCTTCATAAAAATAATACATGGGAGCTTGTGTCACTACCACAAGGAAGGAAGCTAATTGGTAACAAATGGGTCTTCAAAATCAAACAAAACGGTGATGATCAAGTGGAGAGGTATCATGCAAGACTGGTGGTGAAAGGATATGCTTAGAAAGAAGGGATTGATTTCAATGAAATATTTTTTCATGTGGTTCGATTGATGATAGTTTGAATAGTCCTGGCAATGTGTGTTACATTTGACTTGCATCTAGAGCAGCTACATGTAAAAACTACTTTTTTTCATGGAGATCTTGAAGAAGAAATTCATATGCTCCAGCCTGAAGGATTTAAAGAAAAAGGAAAGGAGAACTTGGTTTGCAAGTTGAATAAATCTCTGTACGGTATAAAATAGGCGCCGAGATGTTGGTATAAGAGATTTGATTCCTTTATCATGAGCCTTGGATACAACAGACTTAATGAGACCCTTGTGCTTACTTCAAGAGGTTTGGTGAAAAAGATTTTATTATATTGCTGTTGTATGTGGATGACATGTTGGTTACAAGCCCCAACAAAGATCATATTGAAGATTTAAAGGCACAATTGGCTAGGAAATTTGAAATGAAGGACTTAAGACCATCAAACAAGATTCTAGGGATGCAAATTCACCGAGACATGAATAATAGGAAGATTTGGCTTTCACAAAAGAATTATTTAAAGAAAATCTTGTCACGATTCAATATGCAAGATTGTAAGTCAATTTACCCCCTCTACCTATTAATTTCAATTTATCCTCTAGTATGAGTCCTAGCAGTGAAGAAGAGTGGATGGAGATGTCTCAAGTACCATATGCATAAGCAGTGGAAAGTTTAATGTTTGCCATGATTTGTACAAGACTGGACATTGCATAAGCAGTGGGAGTAATTAGTCGGTACATGGCGAATCCTGGCAGAGAGCATTGGAATGCTGTGAAAAGGATCCTAAGATACATCAAGGGAAACTTAAGTGTTGCATTATGTTATGGAGGATCAGACTTTCTTATCAAGAGGTATGTTAATTCTGACTATGCAGGACTCTTAGATAAAAGCAAATCTACTACATGTTGTGTGTTTACAATTGCTTGAGGCATTGTAAACTGGGTTTCAAAATTGCAATCAATTGTGGCTACGTTAACAACGGAAGCAGAATATGTAGTAGCTACACAAGCCGGTAAAGAAGCAGTATGGCTAAAAATGGTATTAGAGGAGCTCGAGCACAAACAAAAGTATGTCTCTTTATTTTGTGACAATCAGAGTTCCTTGCATATTGCAAGAAATCCAGCCTTTCATTCAAGAACAAAGCACATCCAGGTCAAGTATCACTTCATTCGTGAGAAAGTCGAAGAAAGATCTGTAGATATGCAGAAAATCCATACCAATGACAGCATAGCAAATTTCATGGCAAAGGCAATAAACACTGATAAGTTTGCATGGTGTAGATCCTCTTATGGCCTGATAGAGATGTAAGCAACATGGAAAGTGCAAGGAAGAAAGAATGGTGCAAAGATATGATTATCCTAATCAAATCTTCAAGTGGGAGATTGTTGCTAAAGGTAGGTGGCCAAGCAAGAAACTGTTGTCAAAGTTAGGCACCTCATTTGACATTAACCATGAAAATTATTATTTTAGTCTCTAAATTAGTGAGTTATTTATAATTTGGTCCTTGAAGCTCAACTATAAATAGGCATTAGCTTAGGCTTAGAAATCATCCAAAATCAATCCACAACTAGAGAAGTTAGAGAGTTTTAGAGAGAGTTGTTTCTCTTTTTTACCAAGTGAGAATTTTTTATTGTTTCTCATTGTTAAATTGAGAGAAGTTGCAATTTCTAATTTCTTATAGTGAAATTCTTCTATCCTTGCCCGTAATTTTTCACCCTATATTATTCAGGGATTTTTTCATATTAAAAATATGTCTTTTTTATTTTTATTATTATTTTCTCGATCTATTATTTATAAATTTGCTCTATACAACGACCGTGTTCCACAACACAATTGCATTAAGATTTTATTCCCTATACGTCTTCTTATAAAGTTTGCTATGGCTATAGAGTTTTTAGGGCTTTTATAAAAATGGCATTTTGAAAAAAATATTTGCACAAACAATGTTCTTTGAAAAGTATTTACATAAATGATATTTTTTACATTTTAAAGGCATTCGTTTCGGTCATAGTGTAACAAATGTGTTGTTATACTATGACCACAACAAAAGCTAATTGAGGAAAGTTAAATGTTAAATGTTAAATGTTAAACTACAAGTGCAAAATATCAAGAGGAATATATTCTAAGCTTTGTCAAGATTCCCGTGCACATAAGGTAAGGTATGCAAATTAAGGAACAAAGATTAAAAAATGAAAGGACTCATTGTTGCACTATGTTAGAATCTTATAATTATTGGGGTAGATTATGCATATATTAGAAAGATACTATGAGATCTTTAAGAGATATTATGATAGAATCTTGTAATTATTGGGGTAGATTGTGCATATATTAGAAGGATATTAGGAGATCTTTAGGAGCTATTAGGAGATTATTTTCCTATTTTGAACTATTTTCTGTGTATTATATATACCTTAAACCGTATATGAAAATTCATCAAGCCAATTGCTTGTTTCAAAACTTCTTCTTCTCTCTTTCACACACTATAAGTGGAACAATTTAAAATTATTAGAGGACATTGTTATACTTATTGTGTAACAATTTAAAAAGTTAAACAATCACGAGACTACACAGGAACAAAGATTTTTAAAATTGCCTAAGATTTTTAGAATCGCTCATGGCACACATTTTCCATTGTAAGAAGTGGCATGTCACCTGTAATATACTTAATAAGCATTTAAGTTAATAAATACTTAGTAAGTATACTATAAAGAATTTAAAATTTTTTCATCCATTCCTTTTTATCTTGTAGAAAAGTAAATATAATTATTGAAACAAGTGTAAAATTTATTTAAGTCCTTTCACTTTTATAAAGAAAGTCTTTTTAATAATATCTATACTATTAAATATATAAAAAGAAAATAACTTCTATCAATCTAATTAAAATAATTGTGTCATATTATAATTTTTAACAAAATACCAATTACGTTATCAAAACATTAATAATTCCATAATCTCCAAATCCAATTAGGAACGGTTATATACTAGATCAATTTTATTCTTTTTGTTTATAATTATTTAACAATATAAATACATATATAAATATATAACTTGTATTATAAACTTTATATACACATGTTTGCTCATATACATGACTATTCAATTAATATTTTTCATACATCATATATAATTCAAAAGAAATTATAATAATATTTTGTTTATCCTTAAAGAAGTGAATTCTCACAATTGGCAAAACTCATTTTCCTGCTTTCCTCTTTTTCTTTTTTTTGCAATAGTATAGAAACACTATTGCTAAGCAAATTGCTTAGTTGTGCATATATATAAATTTAAAATATATTTCACATTTCTTCCAATATTAACAATTGTTATTAATAAAAATTCTATATGAAAATATTATTTCATACACTCTTATTTTCAAAACAATTTCTCTTAAAACTCAATAAAGAGTTTTATAAAAATGCATTTTAACAATAACAATGGCAATAAAAATCATTACTTAAAATTCAGTAGTTGCTTCATATAAAAATGATATACTCGTATTAATACCATTTCAATAAAACATCCATTCAAAAAATTCAATAATACTCAGTTAGTCTTAGCAGCATAAATAAACTCAATCTGAAGGGTCATCAGTGTCTTATGTGCATATCTAGACAAAGCTATCTCAACCTCAATTTGTAATATGAATATCAATAGCAGAGAAAACAATCTCAGCCTCAATGAAGAGAGAACAATATCAATCACAATATCAACTTCAACAAATGAAGTGATATCGGATAATAACTATGTCTATTAGCTAACATAAGACTTTTAAACCATTCCTTTCATATAATAATATCAAAATCATATTGGACAATATTTCATTTTACAAACACTGTTAAAAACATTTCATCATAGCCACCCTCGTACAATAAATAATAAGTGGTCATCATTCTCTTTTCTACATAAATAGATTTTCAATATAACAATAAGAATCATTTAAAAATCATAACATATCAAATCATACTTTTTTTCTTTTAAAATCCATAAAACTCTTTTTTCAATAATTCCTTTTTAATCATTAAAATGCTTTATTAAAATATAGGTAAAATCGAATACATTTAACTTTAATTAAAATAAAAAGTTAGTATTGCACTAACCCGGATCGGAAGGCTCCCTTAACCTTTCTTCTCTATTAATTGACTCTTAAACCATTTTCTGAGATTTAACTCAACATACAAACAAATTATACAATTTATTAATTCTTTATTTATATTCCTTATATATATATATATATATATATATATATATATTCATCAAATGCCAAAAGTCTATATGTTTAAATAACTAATTAATTTAATTCTTCATATTTTCATTTATTACTCTAAATCCATATTTCTTTACATATATATACATATATGTATTTAAATTGATTGATTTTCTTTAACAATTAAAGAATTCATTAAGTTTACTTATTAAATCATTTGGTCAATTTTCTTCTTTTAAGAAACTATACCTTCATTTAGTTAAACTTAAATTTTATCTAAGAAATTATATTTCATTTCTCAAACAAATTTGGTAATTTCTTTTTAATTTCACTAAAATAAGTGCTTAGCTCATATATTAAAATCATTTAATTAAACTTGATTTCTTTTTAAAATCATATTTTTACTTTTCAAATCAAGTGAGTAATTACCCTTTTTGATTCCATTTAAAACAAGAATTTAACTTATTTACTAAAATCAAATTTACATATATATAGCCATTTATTTCACCAAATAAAAATAATAATGTTATGAAATAAGTGGATGTTCTATATGGGCTAGAAGTCTATATTCTTAATTATTTCAAACTCTGTATTCTTAATTTGTGCAAGACTCTATTAGGGTTTCACTATATAATTATATATATGTGGCTTTTCATGAAAAATGAAAACATTCTCGTATTGTCTCATATTTTTCTTTCTATTCCTTCTTCTTCTCTTTAGTTTTATATTATTTTATAACAATTTATTAGCACGATTATTCTCACGTGATTTTTTAAAGGAAAGATTTGTAGTTTACGACAATCAAAATTAAGTTGCTCAAAAAGAGAATAATTTTCATTTGATTAAAATTATCAAATAAAGCTACAATATCAAAGGTATCATAAATAAATGCATCTATCATTGCAAAGCTTATAAAACTATAAGTTGTTTTGACTTTGCAATATTAAAGTTATTGTTATTGTAATAATTATTGCTATATATTAGGTATATTATCCATGTACTACAAATTTTGAAAATTGATTTATTAAGATATTGTCATTATTATATTTGGTGTTATTAGCCTTTGATCTAGATTATCAATGATATTTATACCTCGAATGTGCTTCTAAAGTAGTAATATAAAGAGAAAAAGTTTTAAGATATGTTTTAAATTTATTTCATGTCCTTTTTATCACTGAGCAAAATAAAAATGGTCTTAAGAAAAATCATGAAGTTTGTCCAATTGGATCTGCTCTATTCCTTAAAGAGAGAATGAAACCATATATAATAATGGGTGTGGGGATAGTGAAACCCGCATAACTTGACATGAAACATTCCTTAAAACAAATGTGATGAATAGACATAGGCATAAATAATGAAAAAAAATATACTTGTTATGGAAAATATTAATGAGATTAAAGTTGAAATCATGATCTTACTAATTATTGTAGCCATATGAGTTATTAAGGATAAATCTTACTACCACAAGTGGTACAGATAAATGTGGTATATATGAATATTGGTTATTGTACACCAAAATATGAAAAGACAAATTTGGCTTTGGTAGTAGAAGAATATTTAAAGGCTCAAAAGAGCAAGTATTACTACGTAAATGAATGAATTTTGTGCATAATGCAATATTCCAAAGATATTTATAATTGAAATAAATATTGTTGTAGACCAGAAGTTTACAAATCCAAGTACTTTATTATTTGACATGATCGGTTGGACCATCTCGATCGATAATGATGCGAAAAGAAAAATTTAATCCTTATGTGGATATTTATTAAGAACTAGAAATTTCTTCAAATCTAATGAATTGTTCATGTTTAATCTTTCTCAAAGTAAACAGATTATTGAACGTCCCCAAGAATTCAAATTGAACTATATGTATTTTTTGGAATGTAAAGGAAAATTATAGATGAATTTTCTTGGATATATTATGGATGCATCCGAAAGATAATTACATGATTATTATCAACTTGCAATTTGAAAGTTTGCGAAAATTATTATCAATATGCAACCAGAAGTTTGCATGATTTTTTGTGCAAATAATTTGATTAAGAATACAATTTTTAGATTATGCCATTAAGACAATTTAAGCTTGAGAATGATGGCGAATTTACACATGAGGCCTTTGATGAACATGGCATGTGTTAATTGAAATAATTATAAGGCAACCTGCTATTGCTTTTATTTATACTCAAAATGATTTAGTATAATCATTTGTTAAATAATTGCAATTAATTGCAATGATTATTATGAGAATGAAGTTCCCTATTTTTTTAGAAGGACGTGTTATTAAATTTAATAGTACTTATTCGCATCAAGCTAAATAACTTATTATAAGTTTTCTCTTGTATAATTGGTTTTGGACCAGAAACTAAATATTACCCATCAAGGAATTTTAAATGTGCATCATATGTTCTAATTTCTCCACCACAACACATTAGGATGGGTCCTCAAAAGAGGTTGAAAAATATGTCGGATATGAATTAACATCTATTTATCTAGAACTTGTAAAAATAAAAAATTTATTTATGGCCAAATTTACTAATTGTTATGGATCCCGACATTAGAGGAGAGAAAATAAGCAGCTAGAAGAATAAATTAATTGAAAAATAATTATTATTATTATATCTTTATCCTCATACAAGGCAATGTGAATTTAAAAGTTTAAAAGATAATTTATTTGCAAAAAATATTACAAATTATTTGTCAGATATATTTAATGATACAAAAAGAGATAATTAAATCTCATATACTAGGTGCTACTACTATAATTAAAGCCCCTGAAGTACAAACTGCCTATGTTAATAAATCTACAGCATGCCTGAAGCATGGTAGATTGGTTCCAAAGAAGAAAGAAAAGGATCAAATATTTAGGATGGTTAAGTTCTAGAAAATTAAAATCTAGAAGAGGTCATAAACATGACTAATAAGTTTTTCAAAGAAACTCAGGTACTTAAAATGAATAAAAATTATGAGATCTCTATAAATTATGTCATGTCAAAATAAGATGGGATCAATAAAAGAAATATCGACAATATTTTATAGCGCTTAAAATTATGAAAAATGATGAGAATTTTGAGAACTGTCTATTGAGAATATAGACATAGAATTGATTGGCCAAATAAGAATGACACATGTAGCATTTAAATTTGCTTGAAATGTAAATTTTAAAATTTTATAGGCATCAAGAAATATCAAGCCAACAGAATACAAATATGTACTTAAGCAAAATTGAAATGGGGTCATGCGATATAAAACAAACTTGTTACACATTTTTTTTGCAAAAAACTGGCATTAATTTTGAGGATAAATACCTCATGTGGTCGATACAATTATAATTTGATATTTGATTTATCTGGCAATTTATGAAAATTCTAAATACGTCTAATGAATTAATGACTGCCTATTTATATGGTTAATTTGATATAGATATCCATATCCCTGAAAGATTCTAGTTGCTTGAAGTATAAAGTTAAATTCTCTAGAAATTTATTCAACTAATATTATAGAGCTCTATATAAATTATTGGATAATGATAAATATGAAATACTGAAAAATGCTTGAAGCAAACAAATCATGGCCCCAAGAAACATACTCAAGATTTCTATATGGAATAAAGAAATCTCCATACATACAATATAATCGTCTTAATGAAAATTATGGCTGAGAAAATATTATATTATTTTATGATTATATTGCACTTGTTATATTCTTTTTGTTGAAATTCACATGTTTTCATATTTTTGATATTTACTTTATATATAATGAGTAAAGTGATCTCTTGATTAATGAAATTTGTTAAAAGAATATTATAATGATATTTTTATATGTTCATGAATTTTTATAAAAATATTTGAATATAAATTTATCATTATTTGATTCATGAATATTATTGGAACTCTTGAAGAGCTTCCAAAAATTATAAATTCTTTAAGGTAAGAATTTGAGATGAAAGACATTGAAATATAAAGTTTTTGTATTGGCTTGAAGATCAAACATTTCATAAATGAAATTTTATCTATAAAATTCACATATTCAAATGATTTTATGTGGATAATAGTGAGGGTCACTTGATGAGAAGGTGACCATTTTTCACTTTAAGAAAAAATTTATAAAGAACTCTTGGTCCTGAAGTACCGTATGTTAGTGCAATAAAGGCGTTAATGTATCTTGCTACTCATACCTGATTTGATTTTCATAAATTTTATTAGCAAGATATAGTTTTTCCTGAATATGAAGAAATTAAATGGAGTTAAACATATATTTTGATATCTTCATAGCACGATATATATGAGTTATATTATAAATAACATGTCAAAATTAATTTTGATCGATTATGAAAATGCAGGTTACTTGTGTAATCAACATTATGTTAGATCATAATCAAACCGTTCATTTATATGTGGAGGTACAATTATTTTATGGCATTCAAGAGATGAAGCATTGCTACTACTTTATTTAGCTATGCAGATATTTTAGCAACTCATGAAGAATGACAAGAATGTATTTGTTCATAATACGTGCAGTCTACTTCTCTAGAAAAAGAAATTTTGCAATATTATATGAAGATAATATTTCGTATACTCATATCCCTTGAATGAATGATATGTTTAAGAAAGTAAGAAGATCATATTTTATAAAAATTCTTCTTCGCTCATGATCTACAAAAGAATAATAATCTGAAATTTCAACCACTCAAGTGATGATATTGTTGATTTGCTTGTCAACATACTTTCTATTTCTACTACAAGTTTTGAATAATTGATCCACAAAATTGGACTGCACAAACTCAAAGATCTCAAGATTTATCTTCATGAGAAAGAGTAAATACACACTATACTCTTTTTCCCTTTAACTAAAGTTTTTTTTCCATTGGATTTTCTTGATAAAAGTTTTTAATGAAGCAGTATTTCAATGCGTATTTAAGAAAAGAATGATACACTCTTTTTCCTTCACTAAGATTTTTTTCCCATAGAATTTTTTTCTCATTAAGTTTTTAACGAGGCATATCCTTTAAAGAATAAACGTCTAAGGGTGAGTGTTATAAAATAAGTGAATGTCCTACATGGAATTGAAATCTGTTTTCTTAATTATTGTGAACTTTATATTATTGATTTCTGCAGGACTCTATTAGGATTCCATTTATGTAACTATATATATGTGATTTCTCATCAATAATGAATGCACTCTCGTATTCTCCCATATTTTTCTCTCTATTCACTCTTCTGCTTCTCTTTAGTTTTATATTATTTTATAACAAATAAGACTTTACCATAAAAATTTCTTAATTTCTTCACATTACTTTTCTTTAAAAACCACTTAAAACTCTATTTTCAAATACTTTATTAAATTCAATTTGTTACAAAACAAATTTTGTATTTAGTTAATTGATTGATCCTTTCATTAATCTATTCCCTTACTTAATTACACAAATAGTTATTTTATATAATAAATTTAATTCTTAAATAAAATTTACTTTTTCTGTTCTTGGCAATAATTTACTTATAATTTGAGCTACCCATATTTAAATATTTTATTTCCAATACAATTTACCCAACCCATCCAATGGGTAATTCCCAATAATTTTCCATTCGCCATTCTCAATATTTCTAAAATCACATTTGTAATATTTCTTTCTATCTGAAACAATTTAATTGTCTCCATTTTAAATTTTCACAATTTTACAATGTCACTTTTCATTAATGACTCCCATAAATTGGTTAATTTTACTAATAAGTTTGGAATTTTATTTCACAATAAATATACATATAATTCATTTAAATTTTAATCCAGACAATTTAATCAAAACTACTCAACTAATTTTCCATTTGAAATTACACTAAAATTTTCAAATTAATTGTAAAATATACCAATTGCCATTCGGAGTTCAGATTCGGGTTCGATGTGCGAAGCCCATGATTCTGTCTCCAAAGGTCTTATCGGGGAGCCGCCGTCTATGATGGCCAAAAAATCCCAACTACACTCAAAAATTACAAACTATAAATCAATTTGTTGGTTATGATTAGAGGATCACTAATATGTGGTCATTTTAACATTACTGTGGACTATTTGGCCAAAAATCAATAAAGAAGGTTCACTGTTCACTGTTTTGGGTTTTGCAATTCCAGCAATTAAAATCGATAAGAAAGCCATCAAATGAAAGGATTATGTAAAAATACCATGATCTTGTTGAATTTGGCTAAGTCCAATTGATGTTGTGTAAAAGGAAGTCGAATGCACTTGATGTGAATGGAGCTTCATGTGTACTTGGACGATGCTAAGATGATATATATGTCACTGGTGCATGTAATGCCCTAATTTCTGGAATTATGGATAATAGCTTACTGGATTAGTAATTAGTACTAAATTGAGATTTTGGTATGAAGTTCAATTAGGATAAATTATTTTCATTATTATTGAGTCTTGATTGTAATTCATCCATTGCATGTTATTAGTTTATTTATTCATGTGTTAAATGATTTGGATTGCGAATCATGTTATTAGTCTAATTAAAGTTAAATGTGTTTTATGCAAAACAATAAAGATTTAATATTCAATGTTTTACAATGGTTGAAAATGAATTTCAAAGTACTCATTTGAATGGAAAACAGAGGATGTTGACCATTGACTTTTATAGTATGAGGGGTGGTCTTGAAAGAATGACAACAAAAGTGTTTGAGCTAAATGATATGTTGCTTATTATGGTTTATAATTGATTTATAATGGAGAAATTTTGAAAAATCTCACAGCTAAATTTATGACATGGTTATTACTCGATATCACTTAATTTGTTGAAGTTGATATTATGACATGATTATTGCCTTGCTAATATCACTTTATTTGTTGAAGTTGATATTGTGATTGATATGGATATAACAATAAAAAATGTTGCAAATGATATTGTTCACTCATATATGAGGCTGAGATTGTTTCTCTTCTGTTGATATTCATATCATAGATTGAGATTGAGATAGCTTTGTCTTGATGAGCTCATAAGGCATTGGTGGCCCTTCGGATTGAGTCTACATAAGTTGTGGAGAAAAAAACTAATGGTTAATGATTTATTGATATGTTATAATATCTCCATTGAATCGATTTGTTTGTAGTGAGCAAATGAATATGATTTAACTAATAAGCTTATTTATAGTCTCTATCTAATTGATTTGTTTTCATTAAGCAAATGATAAGCATTGACTTGAAAGAGGTAATATTGAATTGTTTATCACACTTAAATATTTTAAATACCTAATGGTGAAGTATCATTTATATTATATAATTTATATAGTGCACTATCAAGCCTTATATTTAGCACTAGTTGTTTTCTATACTATCCCAAGAAAAAAGGAAAGAAGGAGAAGTATGAGAGAGAGAGAGAGAGATTCCTGTAGAGTACTGAGCTCATTCTGCAGCTTTAAAAGGTGAGCTACTGAGGTAGTCATTGTCTTATGAATAATCTTATTGGATTTTATATGATGTATAATAGAGACTAGTCACTAATATATACATTGAGCAGACTAATGCAAATGAAAGCTATATAAGTTTACAATAATAATATAAATTATAAAGCACTTAAAAAGTTTTAATTATTTTTAAAACTAAGTTGTCTCAATGTTGATTTTAAGGAACAATCTCATTTGTGATTTTCCTTTTAATGGGCTTATAGGTAATGGTTCATCAATGCATTTTAATACGTAAGTATGTAATATATAAAGGACATTTATTAAAATGTTTTGATTAGTGGAATGTTTGTATCTTTTGTATAAAGGCAATTTATTAAGTTCAACGTTTTATCAAGTATATGTTTTATGATATTAAAAATGTTTTAAATAGTTTTGAAATTATTACAACTTATGCATCTTGAAAATGGGAAGTTGAGTCCCTTGTAGTATATTTATTGAGTTCTTATTTAGACTAAGTGTTTGATAAACATATTACAGACGATATATCATGCTTTAAAATGGGATAAAGTGTGACATTTGTTCTCTTTCTCTTCCTTTTCCTCCTTATAGTTTCTTCATCATTAAGACTACTATAAAGTGAGTTCTCATTATTAGATTGATTATTACTCCATTCATCATCACATCAGCCTCCTTGTTTGCATTTCCAGTGTCAGTTTGAGCATTAGCACTTGCATCTTCATCTATTAGGCTTTCTTGCTTAGTATCATCTTTACTACCTAACAATGTGTAACCATCACCAAATGATTGGTTGTTATTAGTAATGTCTTTATCTCTTGGTGCACTATTCATCACAGGCTCAACCTTCTCCCTAAATTTATAGGCATGCTCACTTGACATTACAACTCCTTTGCATTTTCTAATCAACTATGTATGTTTTGTTTCTCCCATTTAGCAAGCCTCCCTCTCCTTTTTTCCTACTCAATCCCCTCATATGCCCTGCTTAATTAGACTCTTCTTTTGATAATTGATCCCAAACGTGTGCACTTGCTACCATTTTCTGTCTTTTGTACCTTGCACTTAAGAAGCATTTTCCTCTTCCTCAACCACATTTTGTTCTTCCTTAATAGCACCATCACCCACATTATCATAACCATTTTTCATATATAAACCCTCATGCATACCTTCATCAACATTTACACTCTCATTTTGTTCACTCATTTCCCTCCCCCACCATCAATTCATCAACATGAAAAACACTTCACCTCCAATATTACTTTTTGACTCTCCAATCACCTCTAAAGAAGTCTTTCTTCACTACAAGAAAAATGCAGTTTAGCAATGGAATTTTAGCATCAAACCTTATCCGATGCTAACAAGTAACTGTTTAGCAAGGGATCAACAGTTTAGAAGTAAAAAATAAATTCAAAATTCAACAATGAATTAGCAACGGATTAGTCACAGAAAATTAACAACGGATTATAGCCGTAGCTAATACAATGCTAATTAACGCGGGAATAATGGCAAAAAAATGGGTAACAAATTAGCAATGGATAGACAACGGAATTTAACATTGGAATTTTATTCCGATGCTAAATTTGGAGGGGAAAACATGGTTTTCTAATTAGTAACGGATTAGTATGGAAGTGGCAACAGATCTATTTAGCATCGGATTTGATATCTGTTGCTAAATATGACAGCGTAAACTCCACACGATTGCAACGAATTAGCATCCGATTAGCAAGGTAAAATTGGTTTGTATATTTGCAACGGATTAGCAAGGGAAATTATTAGTAATGGATTAGCAAGAAATTTGCAATGAAATTTATAAATTATCTAAATTTTTATTATTATTTTTAGAAATAGATAAAAATACTAATTTTTATTTATAAAATATTAAAAATTCTCAAAATTATTAAATATTTTAATTAATTAAAATGAAAATATAAATATTCTCTAATCATATATAAGTAAGTTTTATGATCTATAAATCAAAAATAATATTTTTATTCTTTAAAAGATTTAAAAAATAATTGATATAATTATTGAAAAATTAATTAAAAAAATATTTATTGAAAAACTTAATTAACCCTTCTAAAATTAAAGAAAAAAGAAAAAAGAAAAAAGAAAAAAGAAAGTCCACACTCTAGAAACTCTACATTTAAATTTATTTTTCCTCTCCTTCCTCTCCACGTCGCACACACTCTTCTCCTTCTTTTTCTTTCTCTCTTCTTCTTCTTCTTCTTCTCCTCTCTCTCTTTGGCCTTCAGTCGCAGCAGCAGTAGCAGTGACAACACCAGCGTCGCTCGCTGCGTTGCACCACCGCTCCAGCTTCTCCCTTCGTGCTGCGCTGCCCCTGGCTTCTTCCTCCTTGCGAGAGTCCGGCCACCATCAGCATCAGCGCCTCTCGTCTCACCGCCGCTCAGCCACTGCAACTGGTCCTTCTGCGACAAACCCAGTGGCGATCCTTGCCTCCTCGCACTCGATTCCGATGATCTAGTCACCAGTGACTCGATGTTCAGCCCTTTGACGCGATCTCAGTTCGATCTACGCAATCCAGCCTCGATCTCAGTCATGATCCGGCCTCTGATCGTCTCTCCGGCAGTACTTTTAGACTGTGATTTGTGTGTGGGTACTGAAAATTTTTTCTCAAAAATTATTAGTTAATCTTTTGGTATTTTGTGGTTGATTTTATTATGTTGTGTGGTTGGTTAATTATTAATTTGGTATGTCTAGCCAATAAACATGCTAATGGGAAATTCCTTTATCTTTCTTGGGACAGTTGATTTAAATATAGAATTTAAATTAATTATATGATTTAATAAAATATAGAATTTAGTTGATTTTTGAATAATGATAGATTGGACTAAAAATAAAATAATAATAAAAATAAATAATTAGATATAAATTTTGAATTTTTTAGATGTTTGTATGTTTAATTATTGACAAATTAGCAGCAAATTTAGCATCAGAATTAAATAGCAACGATATTTCATATTCCATTGATGCAATTTCATAATATATTGATGTATTATAGTAACGGAATTAACATCGTAAAAAATATCAACGGATCTACCAATGTTGTGGCAACCATTGATGAATTATAGGAACGAAAAAAATAATAATGGATTTAGTGACGTTGACGGTGTTATCAACATATTAGCAACGAATTTTAATGAAATTGATCTTCAAATTGATTTAAAATTTAGTAATAAATGTTCATCGTTTAGTAATCGATATATCCAATGCTAATTTAAGATCGGATAAAAAATTATTGGGATCGCGATATTTATCATGGGAATTTGTGTGTAACTAATCCGTTATTATTTTTGTTTTAGCAATGAATTCTTCAAGTTTAGTGAGCTGTTAAATGGGATTTTTTTTTTTTTTTTTTTTTTTTGGTAGTGCTTGTTCTCTAAGGCTAGGTTTTCCTGTTATTTGTCATTTTATTTGACATAACAACATTTAAGGGACCTTCAACTCTCACCACTCGCAATGGCACAATTATAGTCTCCTTCAACCTCTCAAACATGAAGTAGATATCCTCATCATTCTTTATATGCTAATATCTACTCCAGCCTTAATTTCCACAAAGGAAGTCCCAATTCCAAATAATTTGAATACACTGTAGTAGATTAAGATAAGATAGTTTCTCAGGCTCAACATAGCACGCAAACTCCTCCTCATCTCCATATCGAACCTTCTATGTATATTACTGAGAAAGAATCATTTAATACATTGAAAATAAAGGCTGAGACTACCTGAATAATTAATAATTTTCATAAAATTTATTAGGAAATCGTCATATTTTACCCTTCCTTCTTTGGTGGGTCGTTTAATTTTTTATGAGGGTTTGTCTGTAAATGCCATACGATGTGTCATCACGTGCTTTTTAAAAATCTAAATCAGTTTGGCTCATGGATGACGTCAGCACAATAAGATGCATCCAGTGCACGATATGCAATTAAGAATAATGTGACGTGAAAGCCAAGTAAAAAAAACGAAAAATAGAACTCTTCTTGGATCCTTGAACTTACCACACCTCGTTTATTGCACCCTCATTTGTCAACTCTCACATGTCAAGCTTTTTTTTTTTTTTTTATTTCACATATTGTCCACCTCCATTTTCACAGTATTAAAATTTGGAAATGTTACCCTAAGATTATATTTGCAGAAAGAAAAAAAAAAAGAGATTATCCCTAAATTGAATTAAACGTTTCCTATGGATACAGATAAAAAAAAATTAGAAAAATTAATTTTCAGAGTAATTTTTTTTTCAAGACTTATTTATTATTAAGTGAAATTTTTTTTATCAAATTTCAAACTAAATAATTTATGAATTTTGATTTAGAAAAGTGATATCTAATATTAGTATTGAAATATATTAAATAAATTTAATATTCAAACAATATTAATTATTTTGGTTGTCCAAAACAAACCTATCTTTATAACACTGCAGATACAACAACAACAAAGAGTGACATTATTTTTAAGATAATAATTAATTATTTATTGGATAATCATACCCAAATGTTTTGTTCTGTATCAACTAATTTATCATGAGAATTTTTATTTCCTAAAAACAAATTAGAAAAATAATTTTCTTTTAACGTTAAGGTGATTGACTGTATAAAACGTGATAAGATGAGATCAAAGACAGAATTATTTTTCAAAAAAAAAAAAAAATCAACTATATTAAAATACCCTTTTATCTAATAATAAATGTACTACTTTCCACTAAAATATAACATTGAAAAATGAAAATTAAATTAGATGATTTTGCATTAATTCATATTTCCAAAAATCGTTGAGGCACTTTAATTTTGTCGCTCTGCATGCCTTGTTTTCTTGCAAGTTAAACCCCCAGAAGCACGTAATATAATATTGTAATCGGCAAAGCAATCAACATTCCGAAGATAACCCTGCAATTATTTAAAAAATTAATCGATGTCTTGTCCAAGAAGAAATTATTTTTTCATAGATATTTAATTAAAAGAAATGAATAATCTCTCACTGTAATTTGCATTGGTGCTTTGTTTATTTAATTATAAACTGCGATTGTATGTGTGTGTAAGAAATAAATAATGCTCGACAAAGGTGAAAGAATAAATTAACTTACGCAGTGCTGAGTATGTCAGCGTGGACATTGTATTCTTTGGCAAATACAAATGGAACGATTCCTTGGGGAAGAGCAGCCTGCCAGTAGATTTAATCAAACATTAATACCAGAAAAGATTGAATTAAAAAAAAAAATATAACTTAAGGAAAAATATTTGCTTATACGGATGTATATTCATTTTTCATTTACCTAATTAGTATTCAATTGTTATTTAAAAATATTATCAATTTTTATTATTATTTTTTAGTGCATTCCTTTCCCACTTGAAAGACGTCCGATCCTACGTATCAAGACAAAGACTAATAGAAAGTGCATGTATGATTTGATATTAAATCTATATTCAAATCCCTTTTACTAATATTCTAAAAAAAGAGAGACACACAGTAGTTATTAGATTTAGCAGATACATAGAATGACTTACTTAAAATCATTTTATAAATTTATATATGGAGCAAACTAATAAAAAAATACTTTCCGTTTTATTTTATTTGCATGATTTGACAAAATACATATATTAAAAATTTAATCAATAAAAATATATTTTGCTTTCCCATTAACTTATTAAGATATTAATAAAGTCATTAGATCATAAAAGTCATGAGGAGAAAGTAGGAAATTTCTAAAAAAATCTTTAATAAACAATTTTTATTTAGATTTGAAAAATTGTTCTTTCTACCTCTTAAAATTTTAAAAATTATAATCCGGATTCCAAGTTCTAAATTCAAGATTCAGACATGCACAGTTAGTCATAATAAAATGAAAATAATATATAATAATTGCAAACCTGGACAATGGCCACATGTAGAAGAGTACCACGAACACCAATAGCAATGGAGGTTGCAGCAATAACAGCTGGACCGGTCAAAAACCTTACAGCCATAGCAAAAGTAGCCACAGATTTTCCACATGCTACAATTTTTGGTTGCAAAGCCATGAACAAACCTGTTTATGCAATTATATATGCACACACATTAAAATCAAATTAACCATCATAAAACAATTAATTAATTTTGAAAAAAAAAAAAAATAATACCTAAACTGAACATGGCCATCCCTAGACCTGTATCTGATAATATTGATATAGATCCTTTTACGATGGAAGGCATTTGAATGTTCCACCTGTATGATATGAGAGACCAAATTACACCCAAAAGGCTAGAATATGTGTTTGGGTTTCTTATAAGCTTCCTCCAAACCATGATGAGTATGAGCCTCGTCATCACACTTGCTGGAGGCATTTGCTGCCTTTTTGATCCACCCATCTCCATTTTCTTTACTCCATTATTATTCTCTCTGTCTACCTGATCATCCCTTTCCGAATACATTTTTGAGGTTGCTGATCCCATATTTTCAATTAATTCCTGCATGGCTGCAACAAATGGATGAAGCCAGCCATTTAAATTACGGGAATTAAGGGGGACAAATGGTTAAACATAATAAGAAAATAAATGCTTGTATTCGATTTCAAACCCTAGGAGTGAATTTCAACTTAGACTGCGCGTTCCTAAGTAGTTTTTAATATTTTGATTAATAAAAAGCCTTAAATGTTATTTTTTTATAGTTTTATATAACTTAGCATTTCAACTATCTTTTAAAAATTTAGGTAACTATTTTAATAGCTGTTTAGTTTTTAGCTCTTATTAAATACTAAAAGTTATATATTATATAAATTAATTTTTCATAAAATATTACTATAATTTCTAAAAATTAATCCAAACGTATTATTAGCAAATAATTTTTTTAAATAGTATTTAGCATATTTCCCATTTAAAACGCTAAATACTATTTAAAAAATTGTTATCCAATGTAGCCTGAAACAGATAACAATTAAACACCGCTAAATTAGCTAATTTTACTTAACAAACCCTTAATCTTAATCTTAAATTATGCTAAAGTTGACTACTAACAGCATTAAAATTATCTTAGTCTTTCTTAATTCTCACCTTTTGAAGCAGCAAGGCCAGGAGTTTCTTGTTGAAGACCAAAGTCAGTAGAGGCAGACCTATTAACTGCATGTCTGAGATTCCCTTCAGAAACTGGTGAGGCACTTGAGCTCCACACGAACATATGGAGCTCCTTGTTGTTGTTGTTGTTGTTAGGCGTCACTACTGGACCGCCATTAGTTTCCTTCTTCCTTGGTCCAGTACTACCAATAGAACCGGAAAACATGGGATTGGGAGGTGGGTATGCAGGATAGCCATTAAATAACTCACCACTCATGCTTCTCCCTCCTCTAGTTTTCTTGCCATTATTAACCTTGAACATTTCCTCATCGAAATTTGAAGTTCTCGGCGTCGCTCCTTTCGAAGATTGTAAAGAAAAAATATCTCCTTGGAAACTATTTGTGTATCCATGTTTTGGACTTGCAACCTTGCTTGACAACATAGCATAAAAATCTGTCTGGTTAAAACTTGAAGCTCTTGGCGTTGGCTCTCGAGAAGATTGTACTGAATAGATCTCAACACCGGTTAGGTTGGAAGCTCTTGGAGTCATGGTTGATAGTCCATGCGACTTGTTAAAGGAGGAAACCATTGAAGATGCAGAAGATCTTCTAACAACGACATGAAGTTTACCATCATCCCCGATCTCAGCATCTGTTTGTAACGGTTCTCTACCATTAAGTGAAACAACATCAGAATCAACTTTGAAGGAGGTAATAGATCCAGCCGTCTCAGGGAATTGGTCAGAAATTAGTAACTTGGCTCCTCTGTATTCGAACATGAAGAGCATAAGAGTATACCAAATTACACTTTGCAACACTACAATTTGAACCATAAGACTTCCAGAGAAATCTCCATACATCGCTTTCAGGAGAGGGATACCCATGACCAGAGTATTTGGGAGTGTAGAAAGAGAGAAGAGAGTGATCATCCATTCAAGACTGCCATTTTTGCTAAAAGCTTGCCAGAGAAAAAGGGCAGCAATAATCACTACTTTTTGAAGAGAATCAGCCGCAATGAACCGATAGTTCATGGCATACGGGTCGTTGGATGAGATGAAATGGAAAGAGAGTAGAGGAACTGCAAACACTGCCACGAAGCGGTTGATGCCGGAGCATTGATCGGCCGTGAAGATTTTCCACCACCGAACTGATCCATAGGCTAGTATCATAGCAACATATAGCGGCACAATAGCAGCAATAACATCGTAAACGTCTTTTCCGTTGATCATGGCTAGTTATTGCCTACCAACGAAGAAGGGAAAGAACTGTGTGAAAGATGAGAGAGAAAAGAAAGGTTGGCTCTTGTTTCTGGACAGAGAAATTAAGCACTAGACAATTTGTTTATCTGGTCAAATATGTTTTGTATTAATATTTTAACTCCTTCCAAATATTTGGTAAAATCGTTGATTCATGCATGAGATCTAGTTTCATTAAATTATTTCCTTTTTTTTATAGGAAAATCATTTCCTTTTTAACATTTCATTAAACTAAATTTTTTATTTTTTTTATTTATATCTATTTATCTATATCTAAATTTTTCAATTTTTATATTTATAAAAACAACACTTCAATCTATATTATAAATAGAGGTGAGAATAAAGGAGAATAACGAGATTTTCTATACTAATCTTAATTTATTTTAAAATTTTTAATATATTCTTTCAGTTAAATATTTTATTTTTAATGCATTCTTATTGGAGAAAATAAGTTAAATTTTCCTTTTGAAAATCCTTTTAGTTATATTTTTTACACCGTTTAAGTTGAAAAAACAAATTTTTTTTATCTTTTTAATTATATTTTTTATGCATTAATTCGATAAATATGTTTCTATTTGATCTTGCAATATTATTGTCCATTGATTTTTATAATTAATAAATTTTTGTATTCTTAATTATATGTTCTCAAGTGATACCATTTTCTAGAAAGTAAATATAAAATTTATCTTAGTTATGATTATTTAAGTATTGAAAATAAAACTTAAATATTCTAATTTATTATGTTATGATTTTTTTTAACATATGCGTAAATAATTATTATTTGAGTATTAGTTAAATACAGTAAAATTATATACTTTATCTTTTATTTACACATTTTTGGATTATTTACGCATTATTATTTTAAAATTTTTATAATTCTAATTTAACAAAATAGAAATATGTAATTATTGTATTTGATCACTAATATATCAATACAAAAGTTTTTCGTTTTTATAGTCTGATAAAATCTTTTTTTAAAAGAAAAAGGCTATAAAAGTTTAAATTTATAAAAAATGGCTGTTTAGGCATATTTATTATCATTTTTATTTTTAGTGTTTCTATATGAAAGATGAAATAAAGAGAAAATTCAATAACCCTCTTTTTATTTGATATTTTATTTTATTTTTTTAATTTATCAAATTTTATTCACTTTTCAATAATTTAATTGGATGTATTTTTAAAATAATTTTTAAATAAAAAATTTTAAATATAATCTTTCTCTTTGATTTACATGATTTTGGATTATTTACACATTATTGTATTTTAAAATTTCTTATAATTTCAATTAAGAAAAAACAATAGAAGTATGAAATTATAGTATTTGACTAATATATTAAATATGAAAGTTCTTTATTTTTCATTCTAATAAAATCTTTTTAAAAAAATAGGTTATAAGAGTTTGAATTAATAAAAAATAGCTATTTAAACATATTTGCTATCATTTTTATTTTGAGCTTTTCTATATTAAAGATGAAATAAGGAAAAAGTTCAAAAGCTCTTTTTTTTATTCAATATTTTATTCTATTTTTTAAAAAAAATTTATCAAATTTTATTTAATTTCCTATGATTTAATTGGATGTATTTTTTAAAATAGATCTAAAGATAATTAAGTTTTTGAGATTTTAATTTTTTTTCAAATGCTTTGTTAAATAAATATAAGACTTTGAAATTTTTTGAACTTAGTCTCATTTATATCTATAGTAAAGGATTTTCTATTACCAATATTGTTGCTTACACATGATTCCTTTATGGAGCTAAGAACTTTAAGCAATTTAATTCTTAGCTTTTGTATAAAAGACATGGAGTTCAAAATATTATATACTATTGATAAAATTTCAGCTTAACTTTATTTAATAAAAATAATTGATGTGAATGACAAATTTATATTTTATATTATTGCCACATAGAGCAAGTATTGATTGTTTAGATTAATGTCGCAGTATTGCCAAATTATAAAATACTTTGCAGTAGGGTAAATGCAAATTTTTAGTTATTTTTATATAATTAATTAATAAAAATAAATTATTTTTTATTAAATAGAAAAATAAAAATATTATTTTCTTTTCAATTAAATGTTATATAAATTAAACGAGTATACAACAAGTAGAGTCAACGTGCAACGATAAAAAATTAGTATATATAAAAAGTATGAATAGGCCGGGAAACATTGGGATCACAAAAAATTCTCTTATTAAATTTATAGATTGACAAAAATATCATTAAGAATTTTAATTTTATTAGTTGAAAAATAATAGTAACTTAGTTTTGATTGAATTTTTCAATTTACATAGATAAACCCGATTTTTTTTTTTGTCTAGGTCTTGATTTTTAAATGAAGTTCAAAAAAAGAGCCTTAGGATAAACTAATATATAAACTTATCAAAACAGTTCGTTTTACACTCTATTTCATTCAAGTTGGTTTTATCTTGAAAATTCAATTTAGTTAATTTACTTTAATTTGACTTTAGATTAAATTAATCGTGTATGTGCACCTATCTAAGTATTTTTGTAATACCCATCCAGTCGCAAAAGATTAAACAACATAAGCAACATTCAGTGTCGAATGCTCTATCTTAACTAATGTACATATCATAATATGAATTAAAAGTGATTAAGTATTCATAAGTTTAGCAATTAGTTTTTTTTAAAAAAATACATTTTAGAAAAATCGTATAGAAAAATTGCAAGAGTTTTTTTTAAAAATTGAGCTTGTCAAGATTAGTAAAAACAAAGCACTTCTGATTCAAAACTCCAAATCCCATCAAAGTCTAATAATCTACACAACATCAACAGTACTTCTATAATTTCACAACCATTCAATTAATCTAGTACATCATAAATGAAATCAAACTAATAACGTTGAAATATGTATATCAAGTCTTAAGATTCAAATCATACAATTCTAACTTAGAAAATATTCCTACATCTATCCATTAAATAATATTGAAGATTAACTCTATATACTCATGTTTAAATATAATACACAACTAACTTACATAATTTACATAACATTCCAATAATTTATCTCTCCAAATAAATATTGTTTATACATGTCATTACTTATTAATACATGTGACTAACATAAAAACTACCCAAAAGAAGACTTTTTAACTCTGATGCTACTCCTCTGATCTTCAAGTAACAACCACGGTCTTCAACCTATATATGATAAAAATCAACGTGCTTAAAATATAAGTCATAAAAAAATACATATTCATAAAAATCACAATAAATCAACCATATAAAATACCATTTAAAACATATAACTTTATTTTCAAATAAACAAAACCAATATTATTTATCATAAAATCAAATCTTATATTCCTTAGTAATCACTTTCTACATAAATAAGTTATAAGAGATCATATGCTGATTAAAATCATTTAAATTTAAATCAAGATTTCATAATGAATGTCATTAGTTATATTCCTTAAAATATTCATATAAGGGCTCATATATACTTAGAAGAACAGAAGCTGATAAGATTCTGTAACATATTCATAATGGACTTAAGTTACCAACATAATCATAAATGCTTTAAGAGCCTACTTACACATATGGAGTGTGTCCACTTAAACATAAGGCACCCAAGTGCCTAGCATATTATCATAGCTAATAACATAAGGTATCGAAGCCGAGCATCGTCATCTTACATAATGAATCAAATCATACCACAATTCCAAATCAAGTGTAGAAGAGCCAAAAATAAGTCCTTTCTTCTTAATTCATGATATTTCTTATAATTTATTTAATTACAAAACATTTCATAACTTAAACGCCATTTTCTCATAATCACATA
Source organism: Jatropha podagrica (assembly GCA_947857235.1). Lineage (NCBI taxonomy): Eukaryota > Viridiplantae > Streptophyta > Magnoliopsida > Malpighiales > Euphorbiaceae > Jatropha > Jatropha podagrica. The sequence goes on along the minus strand of CANUEP010073737.1, from coordinate 41,751 downwards.
AACTTACAACTTAGTAAAATTTTTCCAATTTTCATACTTATACAAATCAAAACTTATATTTTCAAAACACAAAAATCAAGGTGGTTTAAAAATAACCAAAACATCACTTAACAAGAGAAGAGATCAAGCCCTACCACCTTAAGATGGTTCGGCCTCTCCTATGTCATAAAGAAAAGAAATTTTCTCATATCCATTAAACATGTTTACAAGCTTATCTTACTTAGAAAAATCATTCAAGGAATATCGATCATTGATATGAAATTACGACCGATTTACTATCACCATCAATCAGTTGCAAAATAGCTCATCACTATTTAAAATGCGACGGATCTTGACGTCGGTTGCAATTTTGTGACGGCCTCAATTAGTCATAATAACATAAAAATCAGTCCTTATTTGTTGTAGTTTTTGGCATGAATTGGCAATGGCTAATCTGGTAATCTACCACTTACCGATCTCAATTCAAATTTAAAAAAATAAATATCAATTGCAATTCACTAGCAAATCGGTCGCAAAATGTCAATGGCAAAAAAAATATATTTATAATTTCTAAAACTATAGATGTTTTCACCTGCTAAACAACAATAAATATGCATCTCCCGAAAATTCCCCAAATGTAGACTGTGGCTTAAATAAATCCACTTTGTTTGCATCTAGAGAACACAGAAAGGAGATATAACAAAAGCTATAGGCAGTTGCATATAAAAAAATACTATTGTTTTAGTGCTTTTTCTACTTATAGACGTTCTCAAATGGTCCAACTTGGACAATTCAGTGTCTTTCTCTTCCATGCGGATGAGAAAGACACCATATATGCAACTAAGGCTATTAAAGATACTATTGCTACAATCCTACATTCCTAAGTATATTATCATGCATAAGTACATTATTATGAATAAATCATTTAGTTATTGTGTGTGAATTCGGCAACACTTCCCCGCAAAAGTGTCAAATCTAAATTGAAAATAATTACAATAACACTTCATATATCCAACACCATTCTTGAAAGCACATTATGGCCACTAATATGTCTCTAATCCAAATAAATCTCGCAAATTCACCACTGTTAACATATAATAATAATTATTTTAATTAAATAAAGAGACCCCCTAAAATAACTCTAAACAGGAAGTAAATCAGGATACGAAATCCTTATCTGATATGGAATATTCGGACTCAACTATATATACGCTACATATACCCTAAATCAGGGGTTAATTATAATCAATCTCTCCCAAAATTCTAAGAGTTTAACAATTGATGCGGTGAGTGTGGAACATGCCTTTAGCCTCTCCCTAACCCTAGCCCTCGCAAATCTTTCAGCTCCGTATTCATCATTATGGTCGCTAACCCAATTGAAAACCCTAACATGGAGAACTTAACCAATGAACACGGTGAAACTGGTCATCCGATCACCTTCACCCTTCCACCTGTAACCGATCCCCAAGTGGCGGCTGCTTTAGCCCAAGCTTATTCACAGTACACCACCGCTCTAAAGAATATCTTGGAGAGCTCCACACCTGGGCGATCCTGTTACGCCCCCTAAACCCACAGGCCCACTCCTTAACGAGTGAAAGGTTCACCCACCTTCTCCTAGACATCCATCTCACTCTCTCTCTGATCAGTATCAAGAAGCTGAATCAAAACCCGCCCATACCCGTGGTCAAGAAGTCAGCCACACCCAGATTTTGGATGAGGCGAACCTTAGAGATGTTGTTATGGAGATAGTGCGAAAATGTAAGGAATCAAAAGAGAATGGATATTATGGTCTTCGTCAAGACTCACCCTTGTCTGCCACCATACTAGCTGCAACCTTCCCACCCAAATTCAAACTCCCTACCTTTCAATCTTATGATGGTTACATTGACCCCAGGAGCCACTTAGCCACTTTCCAAACCATCATGTATCTGCAAACTAACTCGAAAGATTTGATGTGCAAAGTCTTTCCGATCACCCTCAAAGGCGCTGCACAGGAATGGTACCAAACACTTAAAACAGGGTCTATCCATTCTTTCTCACAACTAGCCGCAGCCTTTAGAGCTCAGTTCATAACCTGCATCCCATTTAAAAAAATTTCATCTGACCTGATGGACCTAAAGAGAGAAGAAGACGAAACATTGCGCCAGTATGTAGCTAGATTCCAAAGGGTAGCCATGCAAGTGGAGAACATGAAAAATGAGGTGGTAATCAATGCAATGGTCAAAAACTGTAGATACAATAAACTATTTGAAAATCTGAACATCGATCCCCCTGCCAATTTTGCTGAACTCATGGCGAGAGCCCACAAATATACTAAGCTAGATGAAGCTTATAAGACTCAGCAACAACGCAAGCCAGCCAAGGAAGAGAAGTATATACCCAGGAGACACTCGCCCCATCAGAAATAGGCACTCTCCTAGAAGAAGGTCATCCATCCGACCATTTCGAATGAGCTACACTATCTGAACCCCATACTCTAGAGGTTCTGAATTTTCACGAGATCCCAAGTTCACCCCAATAAACAAACCACGATCAATAATTTTTTTATGGATCCAGGAATAAGGTGACCGAAACCCATGCCAGTATCCTAGAAAAATGAGGGAGGATTCGACATGTAGCAGGGATAAGAGCAAATATTGCGAATTCCACAGAGATGTAGGCCATGAAACTGATGATTGTTGGCAATTGAAAAAAGAAGTTGAACGGCTCATACAAATGGGTAAGCTGAAATAATTTGTAGGGGGAAATAAATAAGAAAAAGGAAAACCAAGCAAGCTTGATAGAGGTGTTCGGACTGTGGGCACCATTCATACTATATTTGATGGTTCAGCGAACGGTGATAGTAATTCAGCGAGGAAAAGAAAAGCTAGAGAGATATACTCTATCTTACCAGCACAGACAGTTAAACCCAAGCAGCCTATATCATTCTCTGAAAGCGATGGAGAGCGGGTTTGAATGCCACACAATGATGCCTTAGTGATTGAGGGCATTTTGGAGAACTTTATGGTGAAAAGAATCCTAGTGGATAGAGGCAGTGCGATTAATTTGTTAACCATGGAGGTATTCAGAGCCCTCAAACTAGATACCATAAAGTTAAAACCCATCCGTACCCCCCCTTATTGGTTTGGCAGGTAAACCAGTTTAGGTAGCAAGCGCAATGGATTTGGACATGGAATGCTATGAAGGGGAATCTTCAAAAAGGGTTAAACTGGAATTTATGGTGGCAGATCTTCAATTCCCTTATAATGCTATATTAGAAAGACCTGCCCTATATGAGTTGGAAGCAGTAACAAGTATCAAATACTTAACCATGAAGTTCTACTCTAATGGAGGTGAAGTAATAGCTATGAAAGGTGATCAAAAAGCAGCGCGAGAAGCCTATGTGGTAGCTTTGAAGGGTCTCCCACTAACTTTACCAATCATGTGGATGCCAGAAGAAGAATCGATGGATCAGCGCACAATACACCTTCCTTTTGACATTCCCAGGCATAAAGGAGATTCTAGCCCTAAACCGGTGGACGAACTAATTACATGGGAAATAGAGGAAGGGAAGAGCATAAAGTTGGGAGTTGATTTACCGAATGAAATACAGTAGAGTATGAAAGTAGTCTTGATGGATAACATATACAGCTTCACGTGGTTTGCAGAGAATATAGTAGGGATAAATCCGAACATCTCTCATAAGCTCAATATAGATCCAGGATTTAAGCCCATTAAGCAAAAAGAATGAAATCATGGTTGTGAAAGGCAACAAGTGATAGCAACAGAAGTTGATAAGCTTCTGAAGGCAGGCTTCATAAGAGAAGTGGACTATCTGGAGTGGCTGGCGAATGTTGTTCTAGTACCTAAACTGAATGAAAAGTGGAGACTTTATGTTGACTTTATAGATTTGAACAAGGCATGCCCAAAAGACTCATATCCCTTACCCAACATTGATCAATTAGTTGACTCGACAATTGGATATGAAGTGTATAGTTTTGTAGACACAGCGGCAGGATACCACTAGATCAGAATGAATGAGTTGGATGCAGAAAAGACAAGTTTTATCACGGACCGAGGCACCTACTGCTACCAAGTTATGCCCTTTGGGTTGAAAAATGCTAGTGCAACGTATCAAAGACTGGTTAATCACATGTTCAAAGAGCAAATTGGGTGAACAGTAGAGGTATATTGATTATATGATAGTAAAAAGCATTCGAGCAGTTGGCCATCCCAAAGATCTACAAGAAGCACTTCACATTTTGAATGAGTTTGGCATGAAGCTCATCCCAAAAAAGTGCTCGTTCGGAGTCAAAGCAGGAAAATTCTTAGGTTTCATGATATCTCAGAGAGGAATAGAGGCAAACCCTGAGAAGATCAAAGCAATCATGGAGATGAAACCACCTACCAACTTACACGAAGTCCAACAATCGAATGGCCGAATAGTTGCCTTCGGGAGGTTTATCTCTTGTTCAGCTAAAAGTTGCATGCCCTTTTATCAAACCCTGAAACAGCTAAGAGGGTTCAAATGGGACAGTCAATGCCTGATCACCTTTGACCAAATCAAAGAATTTCTATCCTCTACCCTACTCTTGAGTAGACCCAAGAAAGAAGAACCTTTGTATTTATACCTGGCAGCAACTGAAAGTTCGATAGCCTTTGTACTAATAAGGGAAGAAGATGGCGAGCAATATCCTATTTACTACATAAGCAAAGTCTTAAGAGGAGCCAAACTCCGATATCCATGCATAGAAAAGTTAGCCTTCGCCGTCCTCATGGCAGCAAACTGCCTGTGCCATTATTTCTAGTCACATAGCATTATTGTCCGAACATCCTATCCATTAAAAAAGGTCTTACATCGAGCTGAAACGTCAGGGAGATTAGTAGAATGCTCCATCAGGCTAGGTGAATTTGACATCAAGTATGAATCTCGAACAGCGATGAAAGCGCAGATACTGGCTGATTTTGTAGCTGAATTCTCTGGTGAAAGTCAACCAAAATATTCAAAATCTACCATACAGAACCTTGAAGAAAATGTGTGGAAACTTTATACAGATGGGGCTTTGGGAAACCTGGGCGCAGCAGTGGGAGTGGTCTTACAAGGACCAAAGAAAATAAAGGTACAGTATGCAGTTCACCTAGGATTTTCCAACGACTAACAACGGGGCAGAATACGAAGTTTTGATAGCGGGACTAATGCTAGCATTGGAAGTACGACCTCCCATCCTCCACATCTTTTTAGACTCACAGTTGGTAGTAAGTCAGATTAGTGGTGCCTTCACAACCAAAGTGCCAAATTTGGTCAAATACCACTCCCTAGCTACATCCCTTCTCAAGAAAATCAAGCAAGATGGAAATACATGGAAGTTGGTACAAGTAGAAAGGGCGAACAACAAGGAAGCGGATGCTATAGCTAAGGCTATATCAGGAGAAGCTTTAGCAGGAGGAATTACAGTGGAGCAATTGACCTCTCCGAGCTTTGAAAAGCAAGAAATCCTGATCACCCAGAGTGATGACAGCTAGATGTGCCCAATAATAGACTTCCTCAAAAAAGATGTCCGGCTAGATGACAGACAAGAGGCTATTAAACTATGTAGAAAAGCGGCAAACTATACACTAGACAATTAAGAACTCTACTGGAGGTCAAAATCACATCCTTAGGCTAAGTGTGTAAGTAGAGAGGAAGTGTGTAACCAGAGAGGATGGCAATTACATCATCAGGGAGATACATGAAGGAGTTGGGGGAGCTCATGAGGGCTCAAATGCTATAATCAGGAAGATCATGCTTACAGGGTACCACTGGCCTATGATGAAAAGTGATGTTCGGTAGTACATTCTCTATTGTAAGACATGCCAAAAATATGACAGAGTTCCTAGACAACCCTCATCGGAGCTGCAACCAATAACATCAGCTTGGCCCTTTGCACAATGGGGAATCGATATCTTGGGACCTTTCCCTGTAACAACTAGTCAAAGAAAATTTGTGGTGGTTATAGTTGATCATTTTTCTAAGTGGTTGGAAGCAGAAGTCCTCAGCACCATCACACCAGCTCGGATCATCAGCTTTTTTAGGAATAATGTCATCTTTAGATATGGAGTTCATCACAAGATAGTTTTTTACAATAGGAAGCAGTTCGATTCAAAGGCCTTAAAATCTTTTTACAAAGAATGGCACATCAGCTTACACTTCACATCTGTAGCTCACCCGCAAACAAACGACCTAACTGAAGTCACAAACCAAACCATCCTATAAGGACTACAAAAGCGATTAGATGGAGAAAAGGCTAACTAGGCTGATGAACTTAATAGTGTATTGTGGGCATATAAAACCATACCCAGGCAGTCAATAGGGCAAACACCTTTCTCCCTAGTGTATGGAACAAAAGCAGTGATACCTGTAGAAATTGGCCTACCCAATAAAAGGACGGGAGAATACAATGAACTGGATAGCGTAAAAAGCCTAAGAATTAGCTTGGACCTAGTGAAAGAGCTCAGAGAAAATGCAGTAGCCCGAACTGAAGCATATAGGCAAAGGATAAGGTGATATTTCAACAAAAAAGTCAGAACTAGACAATTTAAAGAAGGCGATGCGGTTTGGAGAAAGGCAGAGATAACTAAGGGTTCAGTTGGAGTAGGGAAGCTTGGTCAAAGTTAGGAGGGCCCCTATGAAATAACAAAGCAAATAGGAGCAGGAACTTACAAGCTGAGGAAAATAGGAGGAGTCAAACTTCCCCGAACTTGGAATGCCGATAATCTCAAGCGAGCATACTAAGTGCATCTTTCTTTCTCAATATGTAACAAAATCTTCTTCATATATATAATAAAATATGCTAAAAGACCTCAGGTTTTTTCACTTGATGCACCAAACCTCAAAACCATCAAGGGGCACGGTTCATCAAGTTTTTCCTGAAGGATCTTCACTTAAGAGTTTCTCTTTATTTTCTCCTATTTTTCTATGTTTTAGATACGCCCATAGCCTGCGTGGCCTAAATGTTCTCCCTTGGCCTAAGCGGCCCAGAAGTTTGCCCGTGGCCTAGATGTTCTCCCATGGCCTAAGCGACCCAAGTTCTCCCATGGCCTACGAGGCCTAGATGTTCTCCCATGTCCTAAGCGGCCCTTAAGTTTGCGCATGAGATAGTTCACCAAAAAAAGAGGTAAGAAAGCCTTAAAAATTCTCCACTCTAAAAGGAATAGTTCACCAACGACCCAAGGGTCCCAAATTGTGATTAATTAACAAAATATCAGAACACTAGAGGCAAAGAACACTAGTTAAGCATCACAAACATGCTCACCAAACATGTTTGCTACACAAACACTAACTGGCTCTAACATGACTAAGTAAGAAAATATATTTGCCAGATAAATGGGCTCGCCAAAATTATGATCACCCAAATGTGTTCGCCCTAACATGTTCACCTAAACACGTTCGTCCAATAAGTTCGCCAAACCTATTCGCCAAACAGATACTAACTAAGTAGCCTTTGTATTCGCTCAAATGACAAAGTATGATGCATTTAGAAAAATACTAAAATATGCATAGGAAGTTGAAAAAAGCAACATATAATTTTCCATTAAGTCAAAAAGTTCTTTACAAAGAAGATCCTACACTACACCTACCAAAATCTATACAAAAACCTTTCCTAAACTAAACTTTACTAAGCACCCTGCTCAAATGGAGCAGGCGAACTAGCTCCTGAAGAGGGCTACCCCTCTCCCTCATCACTTCAACATCCTCTGGGTAAATCTCATTCACCATCCCCAATCTACATCCCGTTGCCTCGCCCTTAGCCTAGCTAAAATGTTCGTTCGCAGACTTAAGCAAACTTAAGCCAAGTCATCATCTTGGGACTCCTCCCTTCACCTGGTCTCCTCAAGTTCAGATTCTAGCTCCTTCAATCACCCCTCCAACTCTCCTACCTTCGCCTCTAGCCCCTTGTTCGAGTTTAGCAGGCACCAGTTCTCCTCGCGCAACTTCTCTAAATTCGAATCACGAGTGACTAGCTCAGGCTTGTGCTGCTCATCTTGGGCCTTCATAGATTCGGCTGCTGCCTTCAAAGTAGCCTCCATCTCGTTATGTTTCACCTCCAAATTAACATTAGCAAACTTCAACCATTGCAGCCGATCATACTGAAGAGTGGTGGCATTAATAGCTTGAAAGAGACACCGGTTTATAAAATCAGTAGTCCCCCGATCGTCATAGTGCTCAAAGAAGAGCCTATCAGCAGGAAAGAGGCAGGCTCGAGCCAACTCTCGGCTTGGACCATCACCCCTAATGGTGCAATCCGATCCATACCTGTTAATGAAGTATGATCGAAGATCCATAGCCTCAGGTCTCTGAATTGGAAGAGGTCCTGAGGGGCGAGTAGAGGCAGAAGCGCTGATTAGCAAGCTGAAGCAGAAGGAGTCTCTTCTCTAGCCCTTTTCTTTGAAGGTTCAGTAGTAGGGGCAATGGCCAAAGGTTCTACTCCTGGCTTAACAGGGAGCTCAGCCAAACTTGGTTCCACAATTGGCTCAGCAGGAGGAGGTGCATCCATAGGAGTGTCAAGAGTAGCTCGCCGTCGCATGGCATCAATAATCTTGGACATTTTTTAGCCCTTCGCCTTCTTAGGAGCCATACCTACACAAAATAGAAAAGAAAATTAAACTAAGTTAGATAGTTTAATCCTAAGTACGAATTCTTAAAGAGTAAAGAATACCATGGTCAGAGGGATTTGGCTGAACAGGCCCACTAGGCGAGCAAAGGGGATAGCTACTAGCTATCACCTTCCTTAAGTCAACAAAACTGATCCCCCCCCCCCCCCCCAACCCTTATGGAGTCAGCAACATTTCGGCCGTGGGTGGTAGGGGAGGAAGTAGAGAACGTCGAGGAGCGATAAACCAACTGTTCGGAATGCCGAACCCTCCATCAAATCTCACTAAGAAAAATTTTGACTTCCAATTCTTCATGGAAGATATCTTTGATTTCTTGGCAAAGATATTAAAGTTTGCCTTCGCTTGAAGAAAGAAATGGTCCTCTGAGGGGCGATGGGAATGTTATACAAGTCCCTAATAGCACTGGCACTTAAATCATGTCCATCCTCTTTAGCCAAAGCAATAACCACACAGAGAAATCTCAAACCATTCGGGTGGAGCTGGCTTATGGTTAACTGATAGTCATTGAAGAAAGATATTAAGGGCACAGATAAATGTAGGCGAACTCCCGAGCGAAGATCCTCCTCATACAACATAATAAAGTCTCTGTCCATAGGAGAGTTAATCTGCATGTCTTTCGAAGGGCGAATCAACTTATACTCGAAAGGGATGTTGTATGAGTAATAAATATCTAGCAATTCGCCCTCATCTATGTCAGAAGGTATATCTGCTACCCTAATATTTTCCCATCTCCCCCTGACCTCCTCTTACCCGAATCAACTTCCTCCTCCTGAGGCTCGCCCATAGGACACTTAGAGGGCTCACCCGCAGGATGTTTAGAGAGATCTCCCCTTGAAACATCAGAGACCACTTGGACCCTTTCACTGCTAGACGAACTCATAACTTCAATTAAACAATAGACAAGACAAGGAATACGAAAGAAAAAGAAGAGAAAAGCTAAAGTTCTTACTGAGATGAGCTAATCTTAGAAAGAGAGAAGAAAAAGGAAAATTTTAGAGAGAGATGCTCTGGAGGCAAAATAATAGTAAAAGTAACAAATGAAAAGAAAATGACCTTTATATAGCCTAAGCGAGGTAAACGAAGAGACTCACCATGTAATGAAGCAACCTCTCATAAGAAATCAAAACCTCGAGCTCTAAAAAACCAATAATGAGCCTAAAAATAATAATAATAATAATAATAATAATAATAATAATAATAATAATAATAATAATAATAATAATAATAATAATAATTGAACTCATTTGAACATAAATGACCAAATAACTAAGGGGAAACTACTGTTAACATATAATAATAAATTATTTTAATTAAATAAAGAGACCCCCTAAAATAACTCTAAACAGAAAGTAAATTAGGATTCAGAATCCTTATCTGATACAGACTATTTGGACTCCACTATATATACCCTAAATCGAGGGTTAATCACAATCAATCTCTCCCAAAATTTCGAGAGTTTAACAACCACCACAACACAAATATATAACATGTTTTTATTCTCTAATGTAAGTACAAATCATATTCAAATCTCTTAATTTTACTTCTTAAACATAAATATAGTTAACAAATTTCATTCTCAATTATATTCATTTAATCATTCAACATTTTCACTTAATTAGCAAAAAGAAAATTAAAAACAACATTCTTCTTCTTCTTCTTCTTCTTCTATTATTATTATTATTATTATTATTATTATCATCATCATCATCATCATCATCATCATCATCATCATATTTCTTTATCCAGTCTCTATTCTCCCTTTGATTGTAGTTTAACAACTATAATTAATCTACAATTAAAACTAAACATTCATCTCTTCCTCTATCCCTCCACACTCTAAGTTAGCTCTCTTTTGGTATCAAAGCTTGGTTTCTATAGGTTGTAGAGGGAAGGTTGTTAAATAATTAGAGATTCATTATTAGGTATAAGATATAGAAATCTACAAGTTAAGATATTAGTGATTGTGATTATGAAGCTATTGGATTATTGTTGATCAATCAGTATAAGCGTTGGTTAGCCATGTGTTTAGTGGTCCTACAAAGGTGATCCTAGTAATCAATAGTCTCTAATCATAATTATTAATTAGCAAGATGAGTGGATTACTAAATCTTCTTTCTAATAATAAGTCTTTGAATATTAATGACCCTAGTTCTAGCCTTAGTGATTTGAAAATCTAAGAAATGAATATCGCTCATGTGCAAAATCAGCTACATAATTGGTCTATCCCAAGACACAAGGGTAACACTTTTTATAAAATTAGTTCTTTTGATTTCTCTCTGACTATTCCATTAAAAAAATCGAATAATCTGTTCCATTAAGTCATATGCATGAAAATATTCAATTATTTTCTCCACAAGCTATTTTAAAGAATTTAAAAAATATAAATTTTTGCATATAGGCATGGTTCAAGTTGTAACTAAACCTTTATTTCATGTCGATTTAGATATTCCTGTTTTTGCATGTTTACGAGATGCAACATGTTTTAGTTTTTCAAATTCTCTGTTAGCTATGATTGAATCTAATTTAGCTAATGGTCCTATCTATTTTAATTTCTATCCAAACTTTTCTTTGTCTCTTTATGACCAAAATATCCTAGATGCTTTAACTTTAACAATTAAATAAAAAAAAATTTTAAGATAATACTAGGTCTATAGTAGTTATATATAGAATCATTTACAAAGTTATGACAACTAACTAGATCGTAAATCTAGACACACTTTGACTGGGTATGAAATAATAATTTTTAAAGCTAATACCCAACATACAAAAGTACACACCCCTAAAAGGTTAAAGTGGCATGAACAAACCTAAGGAAATTCATGAAATCTCTAAGAAATTAATTACCCAGTATCTATTGAGAATATTTCTATTTCCCCTAGTATTATGGAAGATACCGATAGAAGTATTCATATTCGATTTCTTCCTTTAGAAAATCCTATTAGACAAGTATTTAGTTACAATAACACTAGGTTATTTACATCTATCCGTACACCAAATATTCAATTACAAAGTGTAGACTTTAATAGATCTATACCTAGACCCATATATCAATAATAGAACAAATGGTTAATTCTTTACCCTCCTCTCTTGTCGAATCTTTGTCTCCTACAAGATCTATAATGGAATGCATATCTCAATTAGATGATATCAATGAAAGTGAATTTTCAATTAATAAAGAATTTCTTAAAAAAGAAATGACTAGTAATTATAATCTAGATAAGTGTTGCTGGTTCTTTGAAAGTTACTCAAGAGAAAAGAGAGATCAAATTAAAGAGATATATTTTAGCTACATGAAACGTTATAAAGTTAATATTTCTTTCTTCCAGTGGTTTTCTATTTATTCTATTGAGAATAATATAGAATATCCTTTTCAAGAAGTACTAGTTAATCGAAAGGTAACCAAAGAATGGATAACAACATTTAATGATATTGATATATCCGTTCATCACCCTCTAGAAGAAAAAATTAAATTTTACCGTCAACATCAGATAGTTATAGGTTCTTCTTTTAAGGTGATAAATACAGTAGATGATGAGAAGAAAAATCCTACATTAAAAGATATTAAAAATGTTCAATTTCAAAATAATTCCATAGACCAAGTACTCATACAATAGCATCACAATTAAGTAGATTAGAAATTCAAGCTCTAGTATCTTATACTTCTCCTATACAGAGACCATTGCCAATTACTAAACTAGAAATTTCAATATTCAAGCGCCATGAAATACTTGTAGAGCAAGTAGTTAAGTTAAATAAAATAGAAAATATGTTAGAAAAAATACAAAATAGGTTAAGAGCCTATGTTGCTAATTTTATGAAAGATATTATTGATTCTATGTTGCTGATTTTATGAAAGATATTGAATTCCCTATCAACCATTATTCTATAGGTTAAGAAAAAACTCTTCTCCCTAGACTAAGAAACGTACCCAAATAATTAAAACCATAAAGTCTAAATTAAGAGTCTTTCTTGTCTTGCTATAGTTAATCCCAATTCATTTCTTATAGTAAAAACTGATGCCTCAAATATAGGCTATAGAGATATTCTTAAACAAAAATTGTCAGATCAGTCTTTTGAATCTCTAGTTAGATACCATTCTGGAGCATGGAATGATACACAAAAATATTTACTGCTCAGCAGCCAAAAATGTTTTAGAAAATTTGACGATGATTTGATTAATAAAAAGTTCCTTTTACGAATTGACTGCTCAACAGCCAAATATGTATTAGAAAAGGATGTTAAAAATATTATTTCAAAATAAATTTTTGCTAAATGGGAAGCTATTTTATCATGTTTCAATTTTGAAGTTGAAGCCATTAAAGGTACTTTTTAACTCCTTGTCTGATTTTCTTACCCATGAATTCTTGCAAGGAGAAGATAGAAACAAATAAATTTTTCCCTTTCTCCAAAGCATTTGTTAAGCAAAACTTAATGGGCACTCCTATTAAGAATGAAATTACTAGAGAAAGTTATGAGAAAAAGAGTGTGAGTATCTCTTCTCCATTACCAGATCCTTCAACTACTCAATTATCAATATCAGCCTTTGCTTCAACCACTTTTGTCACAAATAAACCAACCAATTACCATGATGCCCTTACTGGTGCATCATCATCTATAACTAACTATCCTTATGTTAATTAGGATATAGACTTACCAATTACCCATACTGAAAAAGAATATACTAAATGTTCAAATTTTCTATAAGTCGCTCAAAAGGTATTTCCTTCTAATTTTCATTTTATTCTTGAATCAGTTTCCAAAAATAGAAAATTTTATGAGTTTATATTAGTTGATACTGACTCTATAATTCTAGAGCATATCCATGATCTAGAAGATATTAAAAAGATTTTGTATTCAAAAGTTCAAATAAAAATGTTTTCTCTCTCTCAGACTGGAATCAAAATCTGTATACTCAGAGAAAATTTAGCCAAAGCTTTATATCAAGTTCTTTTAACTATGAGGATTATAAAAACCTTGATATAATGTATTTTACTTAAGAAACCATAATCATTCGTGGTTTATAATGATTCCATGAGCTTCAATTACAGAATTTCCTTTTTGGTTTTAAGAATGGTTCAAGTATTTCGAATGTTCAATCAAAAATTTTTTCACAAAAATACTACAAGGCTTTGAGCTTTATAATAAGTAATTGACCAATTTTGGACAAGATAAACTACTCTTATTTGTGGCTACATTTAGAATTCCATGGATTTTATCTTGAAATTATCAAATCAAATAAGTTCAACCAGTACCCTTTCCTCCTATGCTAGTCAAAGTCTTCAGCAATAAATGGTGGAAGGACTACAATCAAACTCAAGCCTATGTTCAAGCTGTACAAAGATATTTCAGTTCAAAATGACATCTACTTTTGGCAAAAAGTCCAAAGAATCTAAATTTTCTAACAGATAAAAGCAAGTGGCAAGCCGCCCTCGCCACTACTAGTTCAATTGAAGAGTTCAAGAAAACACTATAAGAGATAAATAGTCAAGTGTCTCAAGAAGATGAAGATGAAGCTACATCTAGTAGCTTACCGCTCCATGAAGATGATTGTTATAATCAAATAAATTGAAGTCTATCCAATTCAAGTTATGTTCAAGTATAGATATTTGGCTTCTTCTATCATCTTATAAGTATGTAAAGAAGTTTGTCTGTATTAGGCCCTATCCATCTTTTATATATATTAGGCTCTATCCATCATTTATCTATATTAGGCCCTACCCATCTTTTATTTATCCATATAGATAAGGATTTGAGTGATAGTTATCCAGACTTTAAATCAAATGAAGTCGATACTCTTCTACAAATAGCTAGGTGTGTGATAACAAAGGTAGAGGTTTTTAGAAGAAGCAATTTTGTGCTATCTCTATACCATGCTCTTTCAAAAGCTTTATAAACTCTTTTCTTGTAAGTAATAAAATTTTCTTTTGTATAATTATTATTTTGCTTTAAATTACTTTAATTAAATCGTTTATTTATTTTAGTTAATTGTTATGATTACTTTTACTTATGTGTATCATATTTCTTTGTCCAGTCTCTATTTCCCCTTCCATTTTAGTTTAACAATTACAGTTAATCCACAATTAAAACTAAACATTCATCTCTTCCTCCGTCCCTTCACACTCCAATTTAATTATTATTATTATTATTATTATTATTATTATTATTACAAATTCCAAATTCCAAATTAATATAAAACCAACTTCTCAAGGATAGCACAAATACCAAATAAATTCACAAACAAAAATATACACAAACTTAAGAAAATTCACCAACATAGATATATATAGCATTTTAGTATTTTGCAAACACAAAAATAAATGTAGAAAATTCACACACAATAAACACTAAAATTACAAACATACATATACAGACACTTATATAGCATTTAAATTAGTATAAAAAGAGAGAGTGGAGAAAAAAACTTGTCAACGACACAGTTGAGATTCGGTTGCTAGTGACAATGACAGTGAGTGACTCTCTTTTTCTGCAACAAGCTGTGACGGGCAGTGACTAGAGGCGATGAAACAATGGTCATAGAGACAGAGACAAAGAAACAAAGAAAGGAAAAAAGAATTATGGTTGTTCTGTCATGAGGAAGGGAAAAACTTTTTACTTTTAAAGCCCTAAAAATTGCGACCGACTGCATGGTTGCAATTTGGTTACACAATAAAAAAAATAATTTACTAAAAATTCATCATAAAATTGTCTCAACTCCATTGCAAAAATACACGACAAAAAAATTTGTGCCAGTATTGCCGATCAACAAAATATCTATCGTGAATCACTTGCAATGTGGTCCAAATTGATCGCAATTTAGACATAAAAATGATTTTATTTTTAATTAGCAATCGGTTACAATTAGTCACAAGATTATCACAAATTTGCTGATGTTTGTGTCAGTGGCTAATATTGATCACAATTTTGCTTTTTTTTTTTTTTTATAATGGGAGTCACATTTCAAGTTGAAAGACTTCAAGTTAAAAGAACTTAGAAAGTTATAGTATTTCTTAGGTCTTGAAGTGGCTAGGTCTTCCAAGGGAATCATTCTTTCACAAAGGAAGTATGTTTTAGAAATGCTTGAGGATTTTGGTATGCTTGGTGCTAAATATAGTTCAATATCTATAGATGTGACACCAAATGCACTAAAATTGGAGGTGAATATATGAAAGATGCTGTCGTTTTTAGATAACTAATAGGAAAACTAATGTATTTATCTCAGTTTATAGGAAAACTAAATATCCTATGGAGTTCATACATTGGCTTAGTTTATAGAAAAACTTATTGCTGAACACATGAGAATAGCATACGTAATACTCAGGTATTTATAGGGTGCACCAAACCAAGGCTTATTTCTATCATGTGCATCCTCTCTTGAATTAAATGCTTATTTTGATAGTGACTGGGCTGGGTGCATTGAAACTAGGAAATTGGTTAAAAATTTTCTTAGGTAATTCTCTTGTGAGTTGAAAATCTAAGAGACAATTGACAGTCTCTAAAAGCTCTGCTAAAGTTGAGTATAGAGTAATGGCACTAGCTACTTTTGAGATTTTATGGCTTATAGCCTTGTTCAATGATTTTAATGTTGAAGTATCAAAACCAGTACCTTTGTTTATAGACAGTATTTCAGCTATCCATATTGCTAAGAATCCCATTTTCCATGAAAGAACAATGTATACAGAGATAGATTGCCATTTCATTTAAGAGAAGATATCACTTGTGATTATGAAACCTAATTACTTAATACCTAATGAGCAACCAGTAGATATTTTCATAAAGGCTATTCATCCATCACAATTCAAGTATCTCTTGAGCAAGTTGAACATTGGTAATATATATGTTCAACTTGAGGGGGATTATCAAGCCTTGCAACAAGAAAATGACTTAAGATATGAAAGTACAATTGTTACATAATATGGGTTAAATAATTAGTTTATTATATTTGTATTACTTATATTAGTGATAGTTGTATAATTTACATGTCTAAATTGCTTCGGACATTCAATAATAAAGTAAGGCACCTTTTTCAATTAATGTGGCTTTGTGTTATGATCTTTTCACAAGGATAAAGAAAATGATTAGAACATATTGATTTTCTAAAAATATATGGTAGAATGTCTAATTTTCCTTCTTAAAATTAAAAGCTTCCTATTTAATTTTGCTACCAAACACCTAATAAATATGGGTAAAATTAGAAATAAATAATTACTATATTATCAAAATCTTAAATGAGCACTTAAAGTGGAACAAACCAAAATAACTGTTTGTTACAATTAAAGTGGAACAAGGTGAGTATTTTTTTTATTATGTGCATCGCACATTGTATTACTCGCCGTTTGTACTTGTTTATCTTTTTTATGATACTAATTATTGAGTAATATATTCATCTATATTGTTTAGATTTTATAACATTAAACATGATTTCATATTACATTAAGGTGAATATAATGGCTAATTAGTAAAATGGCAAGTGAAAATATTATATTTAGATATAATTCAATTCAACTGATAAATTGCTATTTACCCAAATTTTGCTCTTGTAACAACTGCCGCCGAATCCCGGAGGTCCTGACGATGAGCGCTACATTCGGTGCCGGAACATCGTCTTATCTTACTTATTAATCCTAAATCATATATTAGAAGTAGCTAAGTTTTCATAAGAAGGCAAGTAACATATTTCTTAAAATAAAAGTGTAAGAAAATTCCTACGAGAAATTCGCAAGAGTTTTCCTTAAAAATGAAACTTGACAAACAAATGAAAAAGATAGTACTTCCAAATATAATCCTCCAAGCCCCAATACTCCAAATCAACATAATTGTTATGCAGCACTTCTAAATATCCACATCAAACCATCTTAGGTTGTAACGCTCTGACTCCAACCACCAGAGGAATTGTCCACTTTGGATCAAGTTGATTTCATCCCATACTAGATTGGTAAGACCCGCATGATTTTGTCCCGCAGGTGAAATGGGAACTTCTCAAGAGGTCACCCATCCGAGGATTTCTGTCAAGCAAGCACACTTAATCCTAGAGTTCTTCCAACTCTCCAGCCATTCCACCAAAAGACGCCTCTGATGATTAGTTACCCCTTTTCAATATATGATCCGATTCATTCCTGTGTCCCGCATTCCACTACCCTAACTAGCCTACCATCCTAGATGCTCGCCAGGAGCCTTGCTCCACCCGCCCTCTTAGGATCACTTTGCCGAGTTGAGATGTCACGTAGGTTCTATCATATTATATTATCATCCATTCTCAAAATCAATTACTAATAATCATACTCTTAAAATTCATATAAAAATGATATTTCTTGATTAATTACATATTTCATTAATTTACAAACTTAATGTATACAACTCAATCTCTTACAATATTTTTATGCATGCCATAATATATCATATACATGTCCTACCCAAAATAAATTTTCCTTCTTTGATGCTACGCCTCCAGACTTCGTATAGCATCCACCGCTCTTAACCTACGCATGATAAAAATCAACACGCTGAGTATAAAATTTAGTGGTGCTAAATAACTTAATAGTACAATAAATAAGGTTGCCTAAGCAATAAACTTAACATATAATTTAAAATAATTATATCAAATATAAAAATACTAAAAGTACACAAATCAATTAAAATATTTCAACAATCATAAATAAGAGTGTTCTTAAAAATAAATTCATAATATGTCAAATATAGGAAAAGTTCCATAAATACAATATATTTTCATTTTTCCGTAATAAATAGAATTTATTCTTAGTTGAGAGCTCATACGTGTACTGAGAGAAATATAATCAGATTTGATTTCGTAGATATCAGAAACAGAGATTTGGCCTGTGAAAGCGCCACCGGATGTGGCCTGTGAAAGCACCCCCGGATAATTGGCCTGTGAAAGCACCACCAGATAATAAGCGCGTTTGCTTATTCAGAAAGACATCCAGAGCTTAGCATATAATATAACAAAGAGGCATTAAAGCTAAGCATGCTTATATACTGGAATAAACCTCATTTTACCATATTTCAATCATGCATACTTGAGCCGAAAATCAAATCTTTCATCTTAATTCATAATATTTCTTAATAATCTTCTCATCATAAATCATCTCATAACTTAAATATTTTTATTTCAAATTCACTTAACTTACAACTTATTAAACTTTCTTATCTTTATACTTATGCATCACAAATTATATTTCCAAAACATATATACTTAACCTAAACATATTTTTCTTAACTTAATTAAAACTTACAACTTGTAAAAATTTACCATTTTTTATACTTATACAAATCAAAGCTTATACTTACAAAATACATACTTAACATAACTTAAGAGGCTTAAAAAAATAAGTAAAAGAAATGAAAACAAACCTTACCACCCTAGGGTGGTTCGGCCTCCATATATTCACAAAGGGAGGATGTATTCCTCCTTAATTAATCTTAGTCTCAAAACCAAGAATACTTATATAAGTCATTAAAACCTTTACTTATACTTATTTAATCATAAAACTCAATTTACACAATTTAATAGTTATTATTACAAATTTCCTTAACTTACAACTTCATTAAAATGTCAAAGTTATACTTATGAAATTCAAAGCGTACTTATTCAAAACATATACTTAATATAGCATAAAAGTACTTAAACCAAGCTTTAAAGGAAATGGAAATCAAGCTTACCAACTAGTAGGAGGTTCGGCCTCTTTTTGAAAATAAAGGAGGAATGATTTCCTCCATAAAAAATCTTAATTACTAAATCAAAATCACTACCCAAAATCATTACTTAGAACAATTAACCATAAAACTCATTTTTACATATTCAAAACCTTCTTTAAGTCTTGAAAAATTTTTAAACACTAGAATTCAAACTAGAGGTTTAAACCACCATTAATTTACTTATCAATTAACTCATTAAAGTCCAAATCAAATATAAAAATCAAAAAACACAAAGGGCCCTTCACCTTAAGTGATTTGGTCACTCTTGTTAAAGAAGGGGAAAATGGTTTTTTTTTTTTCAAATTAACCACATTAACTTCAGGAGAAATCTTTCAAGAACACATAAATATCAAAAGAAAGCAAAAGCATGAAACCAAAACTCAAGTCCTTCCTCCTAGGGTGGTTCGGCCAAGGATGGTTGAAGGGGAAAGAAGTGTTCCTCTTCCCATTTAAGCATTTCATCATGCTTAGAAATCATGCCAAATCATATAAAAGCATTCAAATGACAAATTCCCCAAGAAAATCACAAAATTCTCAAGATTCATTCAAACCCTAAAATTTGAAAACTTAAAGAAATGAAATGAGAAGGAAAGAATATATAGGCTCTAACGTTGAAAACAAGCTTAAATAAGCTTAGAAAGCTTTATTCCTTAGCATTTTCCTTTCCTTTAGAGGATGGTTCACCCACCTCTTTAAAGTAGCAAAAATCATAAATTAAAATCAAAAAAATAAGAAAGAAAGAGATGGAGTATGATTTAGTGCATCAACTACATGTCTAAGTTATGAATTTTACTTATTAATTCACAAAATCAAAAATTCACAACTTATTTGATTAGTAGAGATTCTCCAAAAGTCTTAGTTCTAGTCTCCAATTCCCCCTCCTTTAGCTTAGTTCTTAAAGTTTAATTACTAATCTAAGGTTTAATTAAGTGATTTGGTGTAGTTTTGTGAGTAGAGAAATTGACAGAAAATGGAGGAGAGGAAGAAGAGAAAATGGTGTGGAAGTGGAGAGAAGGAGAAGATGGAATAATGTTTTGATAAGTGTTGATTTAAGTAGCAAAGTCAAACTTGGCTACTTAATTTTATATCAAATGGATGGCTAGGATTAAGTCTCTAGCATTCTCATCCAAGGGCTCTAAATATTCACCAAATAATTCTCCTCTAATTATTATTTAACTCCACCAATTTATTAATTAACTCTATAAAAATAATTCCTCAATTTTTTTTAATATGCTACACTAGAAAATACTATTCATTAAATACTTAAATTCTCCAAAAATATTCATGAGATATTTTCTACCCATCTAAATCATGCAGACATGCTTCGAAAATATTAAATAAAATATTAGACATACATAGTAATTTTTTGAAACTGAAATAATACTAAGTTCTGAACTGGTGATACTATTCACAGACAGGTAAACTACTGTTCACCAATAATTTATTACTTACTTTGTCATAAAAAATTTACATCTTAACTTTAATTAATTAAGACTAATCACATAAAATCTAATTAACTCCACAAATATTAATCATGATCAAATACTTATCGGGCCCAAATAAAATATTATTTTTCTCTCGAGTGATACCATTCATGATCCGACCAAATAATACTATTTTAATATCCAAAATTTTGGGGTGTTACAGCTCTAGTTGTGCATAATGCCACAAGTATCATCTAATAAACACATTTGAATATAAGTATATGCATGTTCAATTGTTTTCAATAAAATTGTAACACCCTATTTTTCACTGTCTGAAATAGTAATTTACCCTCGGTTCAGGACTTAGTATTTTTTTGTCAAAAAAATTACTTTTTGTATTTTATATTTTATCTAATACTTTTAGAGTATGTTTGCATGATTTAGATGGGTAAAAAATATGTAATAAATATTTTCAGAGAATTTAGGTAATTGATGAATAGTAACTTATAATGAATTATTATAAAGAAAAATTGATGAATTATTTTCATGAAATCAATTGAATAAATATGTGGAAATAAATAATAATTTAGAATTAAACAATGAATATTTTAGGCCATTGCATGGAAACACTATGACTAAATCCTTGCCCTTCACTTGTCACCGTCAAATGACTTAGCAACACTTTGATTTGTTGACTTCAAAGTCAACACACTTATCTTTAATAATTATTTTTTTCTTCTCCTTCCTCACTTCAATGCCACTCTCTCCTCTCCTCTTCTCCATTTTCTTTCAACTTTCCTACTACTAAACTACACAAAATCCATCAAATTAAACTTTAAGTTAGTAACTAAACTTGAAGAATTAAGTTTAAAAGTTGATATTTGGTGACTATATTCAAAGAATTTGAGAGATTTGCCACTGATCAAGTAAGTGGAGTTCACGGTTCTAAGAGTTAGTTTATGGATTTTCTTTCATATTCATATTTAAATCATACTTCATCTTCTTCTTTTTTTATTCCTGCTTCATGTTTAATTTTGCTACTTTGAACAGGTGGGAGAACCATCCACCAAAGATAAGGGCAAGGCTAAAGTGTGAAGTTTTTTAAGGTTCTTTAAACTTAATTTAAAGGTTAGTGCACATCAAACACTTCATCCTCTTTCAATTTTTGATTTTATGAGCTTTTACTACTTTGTGAATTTAAGAGGATTTTGTATGACTTGTTTAAATTTTTAATTTTTGAATTTTTAAGTGTGATTTTGAGTAACCTTTAAGCATGATAGTAAGCTTTATTGATGAGGAAAACATTTCCTCTCTCTCTCTTACTAAGAGTGGTCGAACCCTACTAGGGGAAAGGCCTTAAATTTTTTTTGCTTTCTTTCTTTGATTTTGCTTTTAAAAATGATGTTTGATAAGCATTGATTATGTGGTAAAGATTTCTATTTTGTATTCTTTATTTTTATGATTTTTTATATGAATTTAAATATGCTTAAGTTGTGAAAAGTTAGTTTTATGATTAAATGAATATAAGTAAAAGTTTTGAATGATTTTGTAGAGTAAGATGAGCTTGTAAACATGTTGAATGGAAAGGAGAAAATTTCTTTTCCTTATGAATTAGGAGAGGCCAAACAACCCTAAGGTGGTAGGGCTTGATCTCTTTCCCTGATAAGTGATGTTTTGGTTAGTTTTTAAACCACCTTGATTATGTGTTTGGGAAATATAAACTTTGATTTGTATAAGTATGAAAATTAGTAAAATTTTACTAAGTTGTAAGTTTATGTGATTATGAGAAAATGATGTTTAAGTTATGAAATGTTTTGCAATGAAATGAATTATAAGAAATATTATGAATTTAGAAGAAGGGACGTGTTTTTTGGTTCTTGTACACTTAGTTTGGAATTATGGTAAGATTTGATTCATTATGTAAGATGAGTATGCTCAGCTTCGATGCCATTATGTTATTAGCTACATTCATATGCTAGGTATATGGGTGCTTTATGTTTAAGCGGACGCGCTCCATAGGTGTAAGTAGGCTCTTGAAGCCTTTATGATTATGTTGGCGACTTAACGACATTATGAATATGTTATGGAATCTTATCAGCTTCTGTTCTTCTAAGTATATATGAGCCCTCATATGATTTTTTTAAGGAATACAATTAATGATATTCATTATGAAATCTTGA
Source organism: Jatropha podagrica (assembly GCA_947857235.1). Taxonomy (NCBI): domain Eukaryota; kingdom Viridiplantae; phylum Streptophyta; class Magnoliopsida; order Malpighiales; family Euphorbiaceae; genus Jatropha; species Jatropha podagrica. The sequence continues at coordinate 18,827 of CANUEP010073737.1, read as the reverse complement.
CTTGAATTTAAATGATTTTAATAAGTATATAATCTCTTATAACTTATTTATGTAGAAAGTGATTACTAACACTACAAAAATAAATCCTAAATTATGATCGATCTAAATCTCTTTTGTTACAGATTTGTGACAGACCATGATCGATCGCAAAATCTCTTGTTGCAAATTACATTGCGCGACTGATTTACTAGGTGGTCGCAAATTAGCAATTGACATATCAGTCACAAAATTAATAAAATCGATCATAAATATCCATCGTGTTTTCCATTACAAAGCTTGTCACAAATTGATCACAAAAATTTATTAGTAGCAATTAGCAATACCCAGTCACAAAATATAATTAAAAAAATTAAATAGTATTAAAATCCATAACTTTTTGAGCCGTTAAAAAATAACACACACACACACACACACACACATATATATATATATATATGTCACAATCATCTCATCAAAATAATTGTAAATATAATACACTATACAAATTATGAAAAAAATCATTGAAAGCTAAAATGGTCTGAAATCAAATATATGGTGTCGGTCCTCTAAACGATTGGTCTGCAGTATCTAGATCAAGAGGAGAAGATGGTAGCTGATGTAGAGCTATAGAAACAGGTGAAGCATCAGAGGAAGAAGTATCAGCATCGTGCTGACTAGACATCCACATCACTGTGGTCAGGCTGTGGCCGTGAGGAAGCTCTAGGAAGCTCCAAAGTCAAAATGGCTACTACCAGGCCTCCAACTCAAACACATAATTCATGTGATTTCCACTCAAACAAAAACACAAATTGATATATACTAATTTTAAATGCATCAATTTCAAAGTAAATGCATAAACTTTAATAGTAAATGCATTGATTTATTAAGTTTTCATAAAAATTAAATATAAAATTTACAAAAAAAATTTTGGCAGCACTTCGGTATAAAATAATCAAATCTCATATCAAAACACAGAACATAAACACTTCTATACTCTCCAACAGCAATCTCCAAAATCAAAATGGCGACAAGTAGGCCTCTAACTCAAACACATCATTCATGTGATTTCCACTCAAATGAAAACACAAATCAACATAAAGTAATTTTAAACACATCAATTTCAAAGTAAATGCATAAACTTTAAGATTAAATACATTGATTTATTTAGTTTTCGCAATTTATAAAAAGAATACAAAAACTCAAATTATGTTATGATTATTCAAAGTATATTTAATTTGTAAGTTATATTGTGCAAAAGCTACTTTTTGGTGATCATTAACTATATATGCTATTTTACTCACTTGCAATGGAATATGTAATTTTTATAAATAATTTACTAACTATATATGCTAACTTACTAACTTGCAATGAATCTTTTAACCCAAAAATATATCATTTTTAAGAATAATTAACTAACTATAAATGCTAATCAATTAAAAATAACACAAAAAATTCATAATATAATCAAAACATATCCACAATATCAAACAAAATATGTCATTTTTTTAAAAGGAACAAAAAATAGTTTAATACTATATAAAAAACACAAAATAATCACAATACCCAAAAACAAATAATCATCATAGAAAAAATAATCACAATATCCAAAGCAATCATCATAGAAAATAAAATCAAACAATCAAATCAATATTATAAAAATAATAGCAATATAATCCAATATCAATATTATAGAAATTATGTAAAATATAATCACAAAACACACAAAATAAAACATAATCACAAATTACAACAATAAAATAGAAAATAAAAAAACAAAATAAAATTAAATGTAATCAAAATGGAAAACAAAATAGAAAAAAAATCAAAACAATATACCAAAACACAAGAATGAAAAGAAAATGAAACAGAAAAGAGAAAGAAGAAGCAAGCAGAGCACATACCTATAGATGGCAATGACTACTCCGGCAATGGCGCGACCTTCGATGATCAAATAGTAGCCGGTGACAGACACCAATCGCAGAAGGTAGAAGCAGAAAAGGAGAAAAAAAGAAGAAGAGGGGAAGGGCCCGATCACGATCAAGGGATTATAAAGCGTTAAAGTTTTGTGACCGACTAATCGATCGTAAAATTTAATAAATTGATTGCAAATATAAGTGAGACGATGTTATTCTGTAAGTTGCCATTTTGCAACTAATTCACGACCACCAAAATCGGTTGCAATATAATCAGTTGCAAATCTATCACTAATCGATCACAAAACAAGATCAAATTCTCGTGGTAAGATGTACCGCGAAATCTAGCGGCTGACATGTTGTCAGTCTCTATTCTGTTGCAAAATTGATTGCAAATGTGTCGCAACTCAGTCACAAACAAAAATAAAACTTACGAAAAATGTTAGCGCGCGAATTCGCAACCGATTTATAGTGGAAAAATTGGTCCTAGATCAATCACAACTTCATTGCTGAATATTTTATTACTCTCAGTTCTGATGTGCTTGCAAGTGGTCATTAATGAGTCGCAATTTTGTGACCGACTATTTTTTATCGCAATTCAGTATTTTTTTATAATGTGAGGAATATAAGATTTGATTTTATGATAAATAATATTGATTTTGTTTATTTGAAAATAAAGTTGTATGTTTTAAATAGTATTTTATATGGTTAATTTACTATGATTTTTATGACTATTATTAATATATAATAACAAAATATATTAAAAGTAACATAGACTCTTAAATTAACTCGAATTGATAGTTAATATAAGACTTATACTCTTTATCTTATACAGATTATTCAAAACCTAGTATATAGACTGCATACTTACCCTATGGCGGGGATTAAGCAATTTTACCACCTCAAATCTTCAAAGCTTAACAATTGACGCGGTGAGCATAAAACACACCTTCAACCCTAAAAATAAAAAAATAAAAAAAAAAAACAATCCTCTCAATCTTTCTTCTCTAGATCCCCATGGTTACCAATCCCACTAAGCACCCTACCTTGGAAGGCCAAGACAATGTCAATGGCAAGGCTAACCAATATCCCACATTCACCATCCCATAAATTGTTGATCCCCAAGTTGTAGCTGCACTAGCCTAGGCATAATCGTAATCACCTCCATATTAAAACACCTTTTAAAGAACCCTTAACCTGGTGGCAAACCAAAACCACCCAGTAAACCGGTGAACTACCCACATCTCGAATATGGCTCCCTTCTAGCTTCACCCAAACATCAATGTCATTCTGTTACTAATTAATACCATGAGGCAGAGTCAGAATAAGATCCTAGAGTGTTTATTCCTAATAGCCAAGAATTAAGCCACACCCAGCCGATCTTGATTGAAAGGAATCTCTAGAATATCGTCAAAGAATTGGTTCGGGAGTGTAGAGAGAGGGGGAGAATGTAACACCCGCCACGCAATCTCGGAGGACCAAACGACGATTGCCACATTTGGTGTCGGAGCACCGTCTTATCTCACTTATTACTCTAGATCATATATTAGAAGTTGCTAAGTTTACATAAGAAAGCAAGTAATTAAAATTTAAAAATAATATTTAAGAAAATTCCTACGAAAAATTTGCAAGAATTTCCCCTAAAAATTGACTTGCCACACAAAGAAAACATATACATTTTCAATATCAATACTCCTCCAATCCCCAAAACCTCAATCAACTCAAAGTCATGCAACACTTCTAAATGGTTGTATCAATTCACATAAATCCTATCATGCTAATTTACCATTCATTCAAAAGAGTATTCATTAACATTCATACAACATAAATATAATAAGATCATAATACCTAAATAACCATCAATCTCATTAATTACATTTTCAATATTTACAACTTCAATACTTTTTATAATATTTTTTTATACATGCCAAAATTATAATTTACCATATATCCTATCCAAAATGATACTTCTACTCTGATGCTACTCCTCCAGTCTTTGAATAGCGTCCACAGCTCTTAACCTGCGCATGATAAAAATCAACGCACTGAGTGGAAGACTCAGTAGTGCTAAATAATTACCAATAAAAATAACAAAGGATAACCAAAATAACAAGTCTCAAATACGCTTTAAAATACTCAAATCAATATATATAAATTAAATACCAAAGTCGTACTAATTAAATTTAAACATTTCAAAAATCATATAAAAGTTTGTAAATATAAATGTATCTTCGTTTCCTTATAGCAAATTAAAATTTTGTTCTTAATTAAGGCTCGTTCTAATACAGAATGAACGTACGCAGATTCGATCATGGCCTGTGAAAGCGCCACCCCCATCACATAACCGTGGCTTATGAAAGCGTCACCCCCATCACACAATCGTGGCCTATGGAAGCGTCACCCCCATCACATAATAAGTGCGTCCGCCTATTTATAAGGGCTAATAACCCTAGCATATGATCATAGCTCCACATAACAGAATGGGCTGATAACCCGAGCATGCTCACATATAGAAATCGATCTCATCATACTACATTTCAATCATGCATAGTAGAGCCCAAATCAAAACCATTCTTCCACAATTAACCTTATTTCTTACTCAAAATCCCTTAGCAATACACCTCATAATTTAATACTTATTATTACAAAATTCCCTTACTTACAACTTGTAAAATTAAACAAAATCAATTCATATTTCAAACAAAAACCTTACTTTCAAAATACGTCCATATACATAGCTTGAAACACCTTAAAATCAACATTTAAAGAAAATAAAAATATGCCTTACCGCCCTAGGGTGGTTTGGCCTCTTTAGGTCACCAAAAGGGGGAAGAATTTTCCCTCCATAAAACACCATATTTTCACCCAAAAACACTTAATTAAAACTTTAAAACCATACCTTAAAAACATTAAATCTTAAAACCCATTTTTTCACTTTTAAACCTTCTTTAAGTTTGGCAAAAATCTAATATATTAAAATACAAAAAATGGTTTTAACCATCATCATTTCATTTATCAACAACCTCATTTAAGTTAAAATCAAGCATAAAAACCAAAGGATACAAAATGTCCTTCACCATGAGTGGTTCGCCACTCTTGGTTAAAGGGGAAAGGGATGTTTTCCTTTCCTTCCAAGCATTCTTCCATGCTTAAGAATTATGGAAAATCACATTAAAACATTCAATTATGGATTCCCCAATACATTTCACAAAATCTAAAAATTGAAACTTAAAGAAAAAGAAAGAGAAAATGAAATAGTAGTGCACTAACCTTTTAGAATAAGCTTAAAGAAGCTAAGAAAGCCTTACTCTTTGGCCTTCTCTTCCCTTTGGTGGACCAATTTTTTCAAAATAAGAAAAGTTCACATAAAAATCAAAATTAACCAAAGAAATGAATGGAGCATGATTTAATGCATAAATTACACACCTAATCCTTGAATTCTACCCATTAAATCACAAGACTTAAAATTCACAACTTACTTGCTTCAATGGCAACTTCAATTTCCAAGCTTAGAAACTCTAAATTCTTACTTCTCTTACTTAATTCTCTGGGTTTAATTACAAAACTTTAGTTTATTTCATGAAATTTAAGGTAGTTTAGTGGTAAGAAATTGAAAGAAATGGAGAAGAAGAAGAAGGTGAAAATGGCGTGGAAGAGAAGAAGAAGAAGAAAGAGAAAGTGTTGCTTAGGTGATAACCTTTAGGTAGCCAAGTCAAATTTAACTTCTTCATTTTATGCCAAATGAATGGCTATGATCAAGTCTCTAGTATTCTCATCCAATGACTCTAAATATTCATCAAATAATTCTCCTCTAATTATTATTTAACTCCATCAATTAATTAAATTAACTCTATAAAAATAATTCCTTAATTATTTCTTAACATACTACACTAAAAATCACTATTCATTAAATACCTTAATTCTCCGAAAATATTCATGAAATATTTTCTACCCATCTAAATCTTGCAAACATGCTCCAAAAATATTAAATAAATATTAGACACACATAATAATTTTTCGAGACTGAAATAATACCAAGTCCTAGACCAATGGTACTATTCACAGATCAATAAATCACTATTATCGACACTGCAAAGACACTAAATAAACAGACTATTACAGAGAAGCAGGAGAATACGGTCTCCAGTAGGATTCACCGTTATCAACTAGTATCTTAGCACCAGCCTTCCCACCAAAGTTCAAGCTTCTAAATTTCAAATCCTACGACGGATCAACCAATCCCTACAGTCACCTAGCAACCTTTCAAACTATGATGTACCTTCAGACATGTAAAGTCTTCTCAACTACTCTAAAAGGGGCCACCAAGAAGTGGCATCAGACACTCAAGATAGGATCTGTTCACTCTTTCTCCCAATTAGCCACAGCATTCTAAGCTTGTTTCATAACGTGCATACCATCCAAAAAAATCTTTTCTAACTTGGTAGACTTAAAAAGGGAGGAAGGGGGGACTTTGAGGAAATTTGTGTCCAAATTTTAAACCCCTTCCTCCCTTTTTAAGTCTACCAAGTCAGAAAAGATTTTTTTCTGATGAGGAAATATGTGTCCAAATTTTAAAGGATTGTGATGCAGGTAGAGAACTTGAATGATGAGGTAGCCGTTAGCGCAATGGCAAAGAACGATCGATACAACAGGTTGTTCGAAAGCCTAAGCATAACCCCCCCCCCCCCCCCCCCCTAAATTTTGCCAAAATTATGGCATGAGCACATAAATACACCAGATTGGATGAACCCTACGAAGTCCAACAGCGCAACTTGCCCAAAGAAGAAAGGCACAAAAGTAAGAGATATTCACCTCTAATCAGAAGATGGTGACCTCGGAGGAGATCACCCATTTGGCTCCTGCGAACTAGTTACTCTATCCGAAACCCATACTAAAGGGACGGTAGATCACAATAAGAGAGAGAATTTACTCCTCTAAATAGGCCACGCTCGGAGATATTATTATGGGTGCAAGAATAGGGTGATCGGATTTAGCTCTTCTATCGTAAAAAGATGAAAGAAGGTACCTCAATTTACCAAGATAAAGGCAGATATTACAAATTCCATAAAGATGTAGGTCATGTGACCAAGGCCTGTTGGCATTTGAAAAGAGAATTAGAATGCCTAGTGCAAAGGGGCGAACCGAAGGAATTTGTTGGGGGAGTTTGAGAAGATAATGAGCAAAGAGATAAGCAGTTGAAAGGATGTGACACCTTAGGCACCATCCATACCATTTTTGGTGGTTCCTCAGGGCATGATAGTAACTCCACCAAGAAACGGAGAGCATGGGAGATCTACTCCATTATAGCTCAATAGAAACAAAGCACTAGACCACTCATATCATTCTCCAAAGCTGATAGCAAACTTATACACACCCCTCATACTGATGCCTTCGTAATTGAGGGGATCCTGTAGAATTTCTTAGTAAAAAGAATCATGGTGGATGAAAGTAGTGCAGTTAACTTACTGACCAGTTGACCATGGAGGTCTTCAAGGCTTTGAAGCTGGACCATGCAAAACTTAAACGTGACCAAACACCTTTAGTTGGCTTAGCGAGAAAAATTATGCAGGTGTTTAGATCCATAGAGTTGGGAACCGAGGTCTTATCAAAGAAGCTCAAGCTAGAGTTTATGGTGGAAGCTAGAGTTCATGGTGGCAGATATTCACTTTCCGTACAATGCCATATTTAGAGTCTAATATTATTTATTTAATATATTTTATGATTGTATGTTAACATTAATTTTACACACATGTGTAGAGAAACAATGAGATTTGCTAGTATAGAAATTTCAAACATTGTAAAACATTCTTAGTCATGACCAATTAACTTTGAAAAATATAAATAATATTTTATATTTAATTTATCTAAAATAATAATTTATGATTCGTACAATAATGAATATCCTACAAATGTTTAAAAAATTAAAATTAAAATTAATATTTAAAAATAAATCTAATTGTATGTATGTATCTATAAACTGATTTGAAAAGTTATATTGATATTGTATTTTTATTTTAAAAATTGAAAAGAACCATGTATAAATGTAGTGTTTTGACAGCGATTATTATTTAGCTATTGTATTCACTTTTAGTATTAATATCAAATTATATTTTAATATTATAACATCTAGATAATATATTAATACTTAATGTTATAAAAAAATAATAAATGAGTAAAAAATAAAGACAACAGCTAATTCACGTTGTAAAAAAACTAATTATTAAAATATATTTTTAGTTAAAAATATAAAGTAATTCAATAAAATTAAATTTTAGAAACAAATGATTCAGAGTATATATATATATATATATATATATATATATATATATATATATATATATATAGCAGTTTGCATTATAAAGAAGCTAAATATAAGTCTTTAAAAAAGTCAAGTGCGAGTAAGATAAAAATTATTTGGGACAGTTATAAAAAGATAAGATACAATTATAAGAAGATAAGTTGTTTTAAATTATGTTTTATCAAAATAATATCTATAAAAAAGATTATCTCTCACACTAATATATTAATGTAAATTTATTTCTTTTTACAAAATAATTAGTAAGTAATCTACACATTTATAGATATAGTTTTTAAAAAATAAAATATTCACACACTTAGAACATGTTATACTAAATAAATAATACATAATAAATATGTCAAGTAAATATACAATCATTTATAATAAATCATAAGCATAAAATAAAATTTAATTTAATTTTTTATTTCAATGACACAAAAATAAATTAAAAAAATACACTTCATTTTTAATTAATAATTTAAAAAAATTTTAATTGATTAGCTTGGAGTATGGAGTAATCTCATATGTCAAGACAGGACACGAGATACGAGAACCTACGAGATTTAATAATTTTTAAAAAAGTATAATATTTACGCTCTTATGACATACAACACAGAATAAATAATATATTAATATTTTAAATAAATAAATAATCATTTGTAATAAATTATAAACATAAAATGAAAAAAACTTTAATTTCTTATTTCAATGACATGAAAATAAATTTAAAAAAAAAACACTTTACTTTTTTATTGGTAATTAGAAAAAAACACATTGGTTGATTAGCTTGGTATATAAAGTAATCTCATATATCAGGAATTAAGTTGCACGGACACGGGATACAAAATACGGAAATGTACATAATATGCTAATTTTTTAAACAAGTGGGATATCCATATACTTAGGACAAATTACAAATAATAAGTAATACATTAATATTTCAAATAAATAAATAATTATTTGTAATAAATTATAAACATAAAATTAAAAAAAATTTTAATTTTTTATTTCAATGACATAAAAATAAATTTATAAAAAAAATTTCATTTTTAATTAATAATTAAAATAAGAACTTGGTTGATTAGTTTAATGTATGGAGTAGTCTCATGTGCCAAGAGTTAGATTGCATAGACACAGGACACGAGATACGAGAATACATGAAATATGATAATTTTTAAAAAATATGACATCCACCACGCTAAGGACACACTGCATAGGATAAGTAATACATTAATATTTTAAATAATAAATAATTATTTATAATAAATTATAAACATAAAATAAAAAAATTAATTTATCATTTCAATAATATTGAAAAGACACATTATTTTTCATTGGTAATTAAAAAAATACCTTGATTAATTGACTTGTTATATGGAGTAGTTTCACATATTTGGGAGCTAAGTTGCAAGGACACATGACACAAAATACAAGAATGTACAAAATATATTAGTTTTTAAACAAGTAGAACATACACGTGTTTAGGACATAATATACTAAATAAGTAATATTTTAATATTTTAAATAAATAAATAATTATTTATAATAAATTATAAACATAAAAATAAAAAATATTCAATTTTTTATTTCAACATAATTATTTAAATTCTAAAAATTATTATCATTATTTAAAAATATATTAATAGTGTGTGTACATTTTTTATATAGATCATATCATACATGATTTTTGTTATTATTAGTGAAAGGTTTTATAGAATACTTAAGAAACCATATCTCAGCTAGAGATGACAATTTTATTTGACTAGATGTGTATTCGATAAGATCCAATATGATTTTAGCGAATTTGATTCATATTCTAAAAGTATTTAAAATAATTATTTTTATAAAGAAAATTATATATATATATATATATATATATATATATATATATATATATATATATTGTTTTAATGATATTAATTAATGCTAAATTATATTTAATATTTATATTATTTTTTATTAAATCAAAATAATAATTTTATAATTTTTACTTATTTTTTATTTTTAAAAAATAAAAAATATATTTTTAACGTAAACGGATTTAAGTATTTAAATAGGTAATTATAATCGAATTCGAAACGAATTTAGTTATTAAAGGTGAATTTTTATATTGATTTGAATACCTAAATTTTTAATTGGATATTTAAACGAATTCAAATATTTATAATATATTTAATAATCATTTTATCATATTATTTTATTATTTTTAAATAAAATATTATTTTATTTTTAATACTACTCTGTGTACTGCACGGTGCTAATACTAGTGTAATATTTAAGGTGGGTTAGTAATTTTAGTCTGAGCAAGAAAACTTTATTTTTCATCTAATATAATGTTTTATTACAATATTATAGATAAGCCAAATCCGTTTGGATCCGACATGACAAGGACAATAACAAAGAAAGAAGTATTTTTAATGATTAACTTGTTTTGAAACAAAGACATGAAGGATTCTCTGTCTAGTTCCAAGAAAAGAAATCATGTGCAAGATTTATTGCCAAAAGAATAAAAATTATTTTATCCGTTTCGCTTTAACAGTAACACCTTCATCTTTTCAATAACACATTTTATCTTTTTATAAAAATTAAAAAAAAAAATAAAATGCACAGATTTTTTTAAAAATATATAATAAAAATAATAAATGATCTTTTAAAAAAGAAAATAGGACTAATTTTGAAATATATAAAAAAGAAAATAGACATATATATGGGACGGAGAAAATATATTTTACAATTAATTTATATATTTTTTTATAATTTATTTATCATTTTTCTTCATTTTAAAATGATTCTAATTTTATGAGTTAGAAAAAAATAATATATATTTTATTTTTATAATATTTTTTTCGCATATTTTCTTTTCTGTCAGTTAATTATTTTTTGTGAGGATCCTGTGGGTTAATACTTGATTATGCCTTAGATGTGTATACATGAATCAACATTTAATGCTTAAACCTTGCCATTCGCCACTCTACTCGTTCATGCACGTGAGCTTGACAATTATGAGTGATCCGCGGCAGCAGCAAATATCTTTCCAATGCATAAGATAAGGGCATGCTTTCCCACTGGCTATATTTCAACGTCTCTTTGTAGGGTAATTAGGTAAATCACTACACTTAATAGGCGTAACATTCGAGCAACTTGTTCAATATTTTTTTCCTTTTTTTATTTTTTTTTTCCCAAGCCTTTATAAAGTATTTCCCCCTAGGCAAGGGACTTTTCTAAAATCATATTGTTTACATATTACTAAATTAATATGAAATATTTAGAAATATTTCTATTGAAAGTGGATGATTAAACCATTATTTTAATATAAATATAGGTATGATTTTTATAATTTATAATTAATTACAATATAAAATTAAGTTCCGAACTTATATTTTAAAGCAGTTGATGGCTTTGATGAATTTTACAATAAAATTTTAAAAAGTATAAATTTTAAATTTTAAAATAAAAATTAAGGTGAGCGTTATAAATTCGATTATCAATCATTATATTTTAAATTTATAATGAGATAGTGTAATTATTATTTATGTGTTTAATTAATCCTATTATTTTTTGAAATTTAATAAATGATAAACTTGTTTTTATACATAGTCAAGCTTATAATAGATAAATTCAAAAAATTAAGTTTTAAGTTATTTTTCATAGATCACAAATTATATTGCACAGAAACTTCCTTTGGAAGCCATTTCCGTGTTTCGAAAACGTTTCCTACGTAGAAACACTTGGAAACTCTTCAGAAATATTTTGAAGTCATTTCCATAAATTGAGTAATTTGAAAATATATTTTTTATCTCTAAATACATTTCTGTAAACTGAAAACTCTTAAAAACTCATTTTTGTAATTAAAATAAATATAAATTCATGAAATATATATTTTTTAGGAGAATGAAACTTGTAATTATTTGGATATGATTAAATATTTGATTGAATTTTAACTTGTTGTTGAATATATTTAATGATTTATAACAATTTATATTTCTATATTTATAAATATAATTTTATATTTTCCATATTTACGTGTTTCTACTACATTTTTGTTTCTTATATTTTAAAAAAATACCATTTTTCTGTGTTCGTTTCTGCTTTCATATTTTCGATTTCGTGCAAAATAAATCACAAATAAAGTTCAAATTAAATAATTAAAATTATATAACATATAAAATAATTTTAATAAAATTTTTTGAGTTATGGCTATATTATAACTAATAATATATAGGAATATATGCAAATTAAATTATAAATTATGTTATGATCAACACAACAAACTTAAATATTAATTACATAATGAACTTGTAAGGTAAATATTTTTTATTTCATTTTAGAAGTTAAATATGAGTTCAAAAACAAAAATTAATAAATATTTATGTTAATTATTTATGAAAAGAATGCTGATACTTTGTCGTTCAACTTCACACATTGACATGAGTAAGTAATTACCGGTTTTCTAAGTGGTAAGTTATTAGAAATTTTCAGATTTAAAAGGCCAGATTTAGGATCTGTTCGGTAAAATTAATTATTTTGATAGCTGTTAGTTGTTTTAGTGGCGTTTAACTGTTAATTGTTTGAGTAGCGTTTCATGAAACACTAAAAGCTAAATATTACATGAGTTAACTTTTTACAAAAAGTTATCCTAATCTCTAAAAACTAGTCCAAACGTTATGTTGTTGAACAACTTTCTAAGTAGCGTTTAGTGTTTTGACCGGTCAAAACTTTAAAAGCTATTGAAAAAATTGTTGCCCAACACAGCCTTGGTTAGTTTAAATATAACAAAAAATAACTACTTGTGTATTTATACAAAATTTCTCATTTCTATGCAATAGTCTTATTCTTAAATAAATTCAACCTCATTATATTTACAAAAAAGAAAAAAAAATTATGGGAGCCATAATTTTTACTTTCACTAATTAATTACTTCAATTTATAAAATTATATTTACTAAATATTTCAAATTATCAAATCATTCCATTATATGTCCCACTTATAATGTTAAATATTATAAGATATTTGAAAATTATAAATAATATTTTGCAAAATATCAATCTGAAGCACCTGTGTTATGATCTAAATTCATGGGTTAGATTGGTATGAGGGCCTAAGTATAAAGCTCCAAAACTAGTAGTAAGACTTACTCTAGCCAATCTAATCAAACATAAAATGATTTTATGAAACAACTAAGCAAAAGCTCACGCATTGTGTGGGTTATTTTTTCTTTATATATTATATTTTTTACTTTTAATTTAAATATAATTTATATGTTGTTTTACAATTTAATATTTTAAAATAGCGGCTTAAAAAAACATAAGTGGCCTAAGGAAAAAAATTCAAATACATACATATATATATATATAACATAAGTGGCCTAAGAAAAAAAATTCAAATAAATACACATATATATATATAGGATTTATAAAATAATTTTGGTGCAAATTTGAAATATCCCAAAATTTTCATTTCAAAAATTTTGCATTTAAAGTTAACTGTAAATTTTAAACCACTGATGTTATGCCACCTAATATTTTTCTATTGTTTATTTGGAATCGAAAACTAGTTTGATTGCTCGTAAACCAAGTAAAAGACTAGTAAACCCATTGAAAATTGGGTTAAATCATTGGATTGGACTAAATAGGTTTGAATCAAATCGAATCAGGCCAGCAACCCTAATCCCTTTTTCTTTCTTCTCTTCTTCCTCTCTCCTTCTCTTTATACATCATTGTCAGTCTCTTCCTCTGTCTCTCAGTTCTCTTTCTCTCTCTCTCTCTTAGCCTCTCAACTCAAGATTCCAGCTGTGACCGCAGCAACAGCAGCACTGCGCTTTCATTCGTCGGCTTCTCTCTCTTTCTCACGCTCGATTGCAGTGAGCACGACAACTCCTTTGCGTCTCCACCCTTGATCATCGCTCTCTATGCGACCTCAGCCACCAATCTCCATCGCAGGACGTTGCTCTCTCTCTCTCTCTTGCTTGTATTTCCGGTGAGTGTTGCGATAAATTTTTAAGGTAGATTTGATTAAATATATATTATTTGTACTATATAAAAGTGAAAATAGGAGGGGAATAATGAGATTTCTGATAACGCACTTAATGAAATTTAAGATATCTTAAAATAATCTTAGTCATAGCCAATTAGAAAATTATATTTTATTATTAATATATTTATAAAATTATTTTTAAATCAATAATATTTTTTCACTTACGTGAGGAGTAAAAAGTCTCAAATTTGAATTCTCTTAACCACAAGTGTTTTCACCAATTTAGTAAGTGAAAGACTATTTCTCATTAATAGCACATCGTGTTATTTTAGTCCATTAGGCCTCATAACGAATTAAAAAAAATTATTTTTTAAATAATACTTATATAGATAATTAAGCAATTAAAAATTTAAATTTTATCTTTGCTAAATTTATTTTTTAATATATATATAATAATGATATATTTAAAAATATTTTTATATATTTTAGTTATTAAATATTTAATTTTTTTAGGATATAGATTAAAAAAAGAAAATATTTTTTTTATTAATATTTTTTTTCTTTATATTTGTATGATTTGATTGGATATATTTTTAAAAAATAAATTTTTAATTAGAAGTTATATAATTAAATCTGAGATGATAAACGAATGATAATTTTAATTTAAAAATATATATAATATTTTATTGATATATTTATATATCTATATACATTGAAACATTTTTTTGTTTCTTGAGTTTTGAAAAATTTTTATTTTTAATAATAATTTTTCTTTTTTTTTCGTTACTGAATAATTTGTAATTAATATAATTTCAATTTAGTAAAAAATTTAAATTTTCTTGCGATAAATATATAGTCTATGTATGATTAAATATTTTAAATTTTCTTGATATTTTTCTCTTTTATATATTAAATCTTTTTATTTAAAAGAAAATGGTATTTAAAAAACTGGAAAAAATTAAACTATATAATTCTGTTTGGGTCAATTTTTGAAATTTTAAAAATTTATGTGCATGTGTATATATTTCACAAGGTAAATAATAGTGCTACCATAGTCAAAGTGACTTTTATTATTAATTAATTTAAATTACCATCTCATTTCTTTTCTTTAACGTAACAGTAAAAAGTAATTTATTATTATTTTTCTTTATAGTTATACATAGATATTAATTTGGAGTTAAAGGTAAAAATTAAATATTGAATAATGACTTGATTTTTTTATTGGGAACTTATTATAATTTTAAAATTTTTATTTATAAATTAAGGATTAAATGATTAGGTTTAGAGATTGAATTGAACTTTATTCTGAGACCACTTGATTATACGAAAACAGAATTGAGTATATAAAAAATATTATAGCAAGTAATTTATACGTCAAAATGTAATATAAATTAACTACTTATTTTTATATTAATCTAAATAAAATTTATATTTTAATATTATATAGATAAAAAATAAATACATAACGAGAATAGTCAACGTACAATGCACGTTTTACAAAAAACTAGTAGAGCATAAATGGAAGAACTGATGGTGTAGTTTAGTTTAAATTATAAGGTTATGAATTAAAGTTTAAGTAATAAAAAAAATAGAAATATATCTTTTATCATTATTAAGGAGTAAGAATTAATTAAGGCAAATAAATCAAATAATTGATGAGTATTTAGACACTAAAAATAAATTAAATAAAAAGAATTTATTAATAGTTAAGTAGCCTAATTATTTCGCGGATCAGACAAGTATATAACAATAGAATATGGGCTAATTGGGCTATAAACAACATATACATTTAGTCCATTAACATAAGTCTAAAGGCTCACAGACTAATATCCATACATAAATATTGATTTAATAATCCTACAATCGTGGAGTTCAAATAACATATAAGATCTGCAAATCAGTGAAAAGTCAAAGTAAACTGTTAAATTGGATCAAATCGAACTGGAATAGCCGAAAACCCAGGAAATTTTTACCCTTTCCCTTTCCTTTTCTTTCCCTCTTCTCCCTCTAGCGCCGCTCAGCCCTCTCTCTCAGTTCGCTTTCTCTCTCTCCTGGTTTCCGATCACCACTATTGGAGGAAGCCACCCTTGTCATCCCGCCGTCAGCTTCTTCCCTCTATCTTCTAGTTCTCGTCTCCAGTGAAAGTAGCGGGCAGGCAAGCTGCGATCCCTCTCCCCCTCTGGTGACCTCGTCACAACCAGCCGGCTCACAGAGCCCTCCTTCGCCGACGGTGTAGCTCCTTTCTCCCTCTCTGCGTTTGTTCCAGCCGGTGCAGCAGGCGTGACGAGCTAGAGATTTCAATTTGTGGTCGGACAGTTAGCTAACCACTGTCTTTATCCTTTTTCCGGCGAGATGGGCTAAAAGCCAGTTACATAAGCTCCCGCTAAACAGTTTTTGGCAGTAATAATTCTGGGTATTGAGTTAATTAATTTCTAGTATTTTATGACTAGTCAATTTAATTTATTTAATTAATTTGGAGAGAACGTGCATTGCACTGCACGGAAATATCTTTATTTGTATTTATTATATAATTTTTTTTTATTTTAAAAATTTATTATATATATATGATAAGATATATGAAAAAAATAAATAGATAAATTCGATATTTTTTATTTAAATATTTATTATAATTTTATATTTATTTATATTAAAAACAATGATATAAATTATTCATTACAAATATTAATTACCATTGTTTCTTCCTTTTAAAAAGTTGTTGTATTAAATATATAATTCAGTTTTTTTTAATAAATTGTTTCACAGCAAATCTGAAATTAATATCGTTATTAGTTTCAACAATATTATTTTTTTAAACTTATTGATGAAAATTTTAAACATATTTTATTATCTATTTGGTAGCAAGATCTACGTTCTTTGTGTAAGTTGCATCATTCCTTTTTTTTCTTATCTAACTTTATAATGACTTTTGTTGTACACATCGATATCTTTCTTAACAATGCCATATAGAGCTGTCCGTGTGAGAAAACATCATATGGTAAATAGACACCCACGTTCAATATTGTTTGCTCATGAACTTTCTTTATTGTCACTACAAAACATATACGGATTGAAAATTATTTTCTCTTAAAATGGAATGCGTTTCCTTCATTTTCTATAGGAGAGAGAGGTATTTTAGGTAGAATATTTGCTTCTCTAAGTGTTTTTTAACTGTTTTTTCAATACGAATTATATTAGTTCCAAAATTTCTATACACTATTTTTGTTCTGTTATATAGGTCATTCAAGACATCTAAGTTTTTGAAAAATATTATCGGGCGATTGACTTTCAATTCAAGCTTGTACGGAGACAATCAATTTGCTAGCATAGTGTTGAAAAATTCCTTTTGGTAGTAGTTTCTTGTGTCATTTATTATTTTATCGAAATTATTGTAGATCTTGCTCTGACCAGGGAATAACTCTATCATCTTCTGATTCATTCCATCAACATATTAGATTATTGTTGCTAGTATTGCATGACTTGTCATATACTGACCAGAGTTTGCATTCTCTTCAAGCACTGGGAATACTTCATCAATTAATGATTTCTCGCTGATTTCATTATTATTGTGTTTTACTGCAATTACTTCTGGTATTGTTATATTTTCCTTATTGTTTGTCTACTCTTTTCTGTCACCAATTTGAAGTAAGAATTCTCTTAATTATCTATTTGCCATTACTCTTATATTTGTCGTCAAACACAACACTTTTATTACTCTCCAAAGATAGGACTTCACAAAGCTAACTCTTACTATTTTTTGTCTTGTAACTTTTGGCACCAACTGCACAATCCATCTTTTTCTCATATTCTTATTTTTTTTCTCTTTTGAAATTTTCTTCTCATTTGATTATGGAAAAATCTTTCTTTTTTTTTATATCTGAAAAAGAATTTGTATTTTTTTTCGATACACCTAATCAACCTCCTATAATATTCACCGCTTTTCTTGAGTTCTTGTTAAAATAATTAAAATGAATACATTTTAATTGTTTAAAAATATACAATTTATTTAAAAAAATTAAGATTTATTGTAAATTAAAGAGATTATATATGTATACCAAATCTATAAATCAAGTTTATAACAAATCTATAAATTTATAACTTTATTATAACTCTAAATACAAATAAAAAGAATAAAAAGTTACTAAATTATAAGAAATATAAATAAAAATTATTTTATCTATAAATTATAAAAGAAGAGAGTTAATACTTATTACAAAAAGAAAATATGATAGCAAATTTAATAATTTCAAATTAACAAAAATTTGAAGTAATAATCTTGATAGTCAAAATAAATATATTCTTGATAATAAAAAATAATTAAAATTAAATACACACACAAATATATATATATATATATGGTAGAACATATTCCTAATTAATATAATAAAAATAAGAAATTGAAATCATAATTAAGGATTAGATTAAATTTCTTAATAAAATTTAGATTCAAATAGAAATAAAAATATCAATAAAATTAAAAATTTTCTAATTAACATATGAATAAATTATCATTATTTTTAGCAATTAAATTTAAAGTTTATAAGAGTATTCTAGAGACTAAATGTTCCCCTCATTCCTACTTGTATATATATATATATATATATATATATATATATATATATATATATATATATATATATATATATATATATATATATATATATATG
>CANUEP010073727.1:0-13676 GCA_947857235.1 Jatropha podagrica | reverse complement strand
TCAGGTTAGCCTGGATGGCATTGGCGAAGCGAACGGCCCTAGATGCTCCGGCGAATAGCGGGCCGGGATCATTACGGATGCCCTCCATCGGTCCGGGGAAAGCGAGCCGGAGTGCCGGCCGGGCTTGAATGGACCCCGGTGCGGAGATATTGAAGCTGGATAGCCGTTTCATTGGTTGGGAACCGAGCCGGGGACTGTGGTATTTTGGAATCATTTCGCTTCCTAGGCACCAGTCCCCTTCATGTGTGGACAACATCTGCCGATGGTGTGAATTTGAGGGCGAAAGCTAACAGTCGCGGGGAGCCCGACGTGTTCGGGGGCTAGCTCAGGTTAGCCTGGATGGCATTGGTGAAACGAACGGCCCCGGATGCTCCGGCGAATCGGGGGCCGGGATCGGTACGGATGCCCTCTATAGGTTCGACGAAAGCGAGCCGGAGTGCCGGCAGGGCTTGAATGGCCCCCGGTACGGAGATATTGAAGCCGGATGGCCGTTTGATAGGCCGGGATCCGAGCCGGGGACTGCTGCATTTTGGAATCGTTTTTCTTCTTCGGCAACGGTCCCCTTCATATATGGGCAACATCTGCCGATGGTTCAAATTTGAGGGTGAAAGCTCACAGTTGCCAGAAGGCTGACGTGTTCGGGGGCTAGCTCAGGTTAGCTTGGATGGCATTGCCGAAGCGAATGGCCCCGGATGCCCCAATTAATCAAGGGCCAGGATCGGTACGGATGCCCTCTACAGGTCTGGAGAAAGCGAGCCGGAGTGCCGGCCGGGCTTGAATGGCCCCTGGTGCGAAGATATTGAAGCCGGATGGCCGTTTCATAGGCCGGGAATCGAGCCGAAAACTGCAGTATTTTGGAATCGTTTTGCTTCTTCGGCATCGGTCCCCTTCATGTACGGGCAACATATGCCGATGGTGCGAATATGAGTGCAAAAGCTCACAGTCGCCGTGAGCCCGACGTGTTCAGGGGCTAGCTTAGGATAGCTTGGATGGCATTGGGGAAGCTAACGGCCCCGGATGCTCCGGCGAATCGGGAGCAGGGATCGGTACGGATGCCCTCTATAGGTCCGAGTAAAGCGAGCCGGGGTGTCGACCGGGCTTGAATGGCTCCCGGTGCGGAGATGTTGAAGCCGGACGGCCCTATCATGGGCCGGGAATCGAGCTGGGGACTGCAGTATTTTGGAATCGTTTTGCTTCTTCTGCACCAGTCCCCTTAATGTACGGGCAACATCTGCCGATGGTGCGAATTTGAGGGCGAAAGCTCCTAGTCGCAGGGAGCCCGACATGTTCGAGGGCTAGCTCAGGTTAGCCTGGATGGCATTGGCGAAGCGAACGGCCCCGGATGCTCTGGCGTATCAGGGGCCAGGATCGGCACGGATGCCCTCAATAGGTCCAGGGAAAGCAAGCCGTTGTGCCGGAAGGGCTTCAATGGCCCCCGGTGCGGAGATATTGAAGCCGGATGGCCGTTTGATAGGCCGGGATCCGAGCCGGGGACTGCTGTATTTTGGAATCATTTTGCTTCTTTGGCACCGGTCCCCTTCATGTATGGGTAACATCTGCTGATTGTGCGAATTTGACGGCGAAGGCTCACAGTCGCCGGGAGCCCGACGTGTTCGAGGGCTAGCTTAGGTTAGCCTGGATGGCATTGGCAAACCGAACAGCCCCGGATGCTCCAGCGAATCGGGGCCGGGATCGGTATGTATGCCCTCTACAGGTCCAGGGAAAGCGAGCCGGAGTGCCGGCTGGGCTTGAATGGCCCCCGGTGCGGAGATATTGAAGCCGGATGGCCGTTTCGTAGGCTAGGAACTGAGCCGGGGAATGCAGTATTTTGGAATCATTTTGCTTCTTCGGCACCGGTCCCCTTCATGTACGGTTAACATCCGCCGATGGTGCGAATTTGGAGGCGAAAGCCCACAGTCGCCGGGAGCCCGACGTGTTCGGGGCCTAGCTCGGGTTAGCCTGGATGGCATTGGCGAAGCGAACGGCCACGGAAGCTCCGGGGAATCAGGGGGCGGGATAGGTATGGATGCCCTCTATAGGTCCGTAGAAAGCGAGCCGGAGTGCCGGCCGGGCTTGAATAGCCCCCGGTGCGGTGACATTGAAGCCGGATGGCCGTTTCATAGGCCGGGAACCGAGCCAGGGACTGTAGTATTTTGGAATCATTTTGCTTCTTCAACACCGGTCCCCTTCATGTACGGTTAACATCTACCGATGGTGCGAATTTGAGGGCGAAAGCTCGGAGTCGCCGGTGCGAAGATATTGAAGCCGTATGGCCGTTTCATATGATGGGAACCGAGCCGGGGACTGCAGTATTTTGGAATCATTTTACTTCTTCGGCACCAGTCCCCTTCATGTACGGGTAACATTTGCCGATGGCACGAATTTGGGGGCGAAAGCTCACAGTCGCCGGGTGCCCGACGTGTTCGGGGGCTAGCTCAGGTTAGCCTGGATGGCATGGGCAAAGCGAACGGCCCCGGACGCTCCGGCGAATGGGGAGCCAGGATCGGTATGGATACCGTCTATAGGTCCGGCAAAAGCGAGCCGTAGTGCCGGCCGGGCTTGAAATGCCACCGGTGCGGAGATATTGAAGCCGGATGGCCGTTTCATAGGCCGAGAATCGAGCCTGGGGCTGCAGTATTTTGGAATCGTTTTACTTCTTCGGCACCGATCCCCTTCATGTACGTGTAACATCTGTCGATGGTGCGAATTTGAGGGCAAAAGCTCACAGTCGCCGGGAGCCCGACGTGTTCGGGGGCTAGCTCAGGTTAGCCTGGATGGCCTTGGCGAAGCAAACGGCCCCGGATGCTCCGGCGAATCGGGGACCGGGATCGGTACGGATGCCCTCTATAGGTCCGGCGAAAGCGAGCCGGAGTGCCGACCGGGCTTAAATGGCTCCCGGTGCGGAGATGTTGAAGCCGGACGGCCCTATCATGGGCCGGGAACCGAGCTGGGGACTGCAGTATTTTGGAATCATTTTGCTTCTTCTGCACCAGTCCCCTTAATGTACGGGCAACATCTGCCGATGGTGCGAATTTGAGGGCGAAAGCTCCCAGTCTAAGGGAGCCCGACGTGTTCGGGGCCTAGCTCAGGTTAGCCTGGATGGCATTGGCGAAGCGAACGGCCCCGGATGCTCCGGCGAAAGGCGGGCCGGGATGATTACGGATGCGGTCTATAGGATCGGGGAAAGCGAGCCGGAGTGCCGGCCGGGCTTGAATGGACCCCTGTGCGGAGACATTGAAGCCGGATGCTCATTTCATAGGCCGGGAATCGAGCCGGGGACTGCAGTATTTTGGAATCATTTTGCTTCTTCGGCACCGGTCTCCTTCAATTACGGGCAAAATCTGCCAATGGTGCGAATTTGAGGGCGACAGCTCACAGTCGCCGGGAGCCCGACGTGTTCGGGGGATAGTTCAGGTTAGCCTGGATTGCATTGGCGAAGCGAACGGCCCGGGATGCTCCGGTGAATCGGGGGCCGGGATCGGTACGGATGCCCTCTATAGGTTCGGGGAAAGCTAGCCGGGGTGCCGACCGCGCTTGAATGGCTCCAGGTGCGGAGATATTGAAGCCGGACGGCCCTATCATGGGCCGGGAATCGAGCTGGGTACTGTAGCATTTTGGAATCGTGTTTGGGGGCTAGCTCAGGTTAGCTTGGATGGCATTGGCGAAGCGAATGGCCCCGGAAGCTTCGTCGAATCGGGGGCCGGGATCGGTACGGATGCCCTCTATAGGTCCGGGAAAAGTGAGCCAGAGTGCCGGCCGGGCTTGAACGGCCCCCTGTGCGGAGATATTGAAGCCGTATGTCCGTTTTATATGATGGGAACCGAGCCGGGGACTACAGTATTTTAGAATCATTTTGCTTCTTCGGCACCAGTCCCCTTCATGTACGGGTAACATTTGCCGATGGCGCGAATTTGGGGGCGAAAGCTCACAGTCGCCGGGTGCCCGACGTGTTTGGGGACTAGCTCAGGTTAGCCTGGATGGCATGGGCGAAGCGAACGGCCCCGGATGCTCCGGCGAATCGAGAGCCGGGATCGGTATGGATACCCTCTATAGATCTGGGAAAAGCGAGCCGTAGTGCCGACCGGGCTTGAATGGCCACCGGTGCGGAGATATTGAAGCCGGATGGCTGTTTCATAGGCCAAAAATCGAGCCGGGGGCTGCAGTATTTTGGAATCGTTTTGCTTCTTCGGCACCGATCCCCTTTATGTACGTGTAACATCTGCCGATGGTGCGAATTTGAGGGCGAAAGCTCACAGTCGCCGGGAGCCCGACGTGTTCGGAGGCTAGCTCAGGTTAGCCTGGATGGCCTTGGCGAAGCGAACGGCCCCAGATGCTCCGGCGTATTAGGGGCCGGGATCGGCACGGATGCCCTCAATAGGTCCTGGGAAAGCAAGCCGGAGTGCCGGCCGGGCTTGAATGGCCCCCGATGCGGAGATATTGAAGCTGGATGGCCGTTTCATAAGTTGGGAACTGAGCCGGGGACTGTAGTATTTTGGAATCGTTTCGCTTCTTCGGCACCGGTCCCCTTCATGTACGGACAACATCTGCCGATGGTGTGAATTTGAGGGCGAAGGCTCACAGTCGCGGGGAGCCCGACGTGTTCGGGGGCTAGCTCAGGTTAGCCTGGATGGCATTGGTGAAACGAACCGCCCCGGATGCTCTGGCAAATCGGGGGCCGAGATCGATTCGGATGCCCTCTATAGGTCCGACGAAAGCGAGCCGGAGTGCCGGCAGGGCTTGAATATCCCCCGGTGCGGAGATATTGAAGCCGGATGGCTGTTTGATAGGGCGGGATCTGAGCCGGGGACTGCTGTATCTTGGAATCGTTTTGCTTCTTCGCACCGGTCCCCTTCATATACGGGCAACATCTATCGATGGTGCGAATTTGAGGGTGAAAGCTCACAGTTGCCGGAAGGCCGACGTGTTCGGGGGCTAGCTCAGGTTAGCCTGGATGGCATTGCCGAAGCGAATGGCCTCGGATGCCCAATCGAATCGAGGGCCGGGATCGGTACGGATGCCCTCTACAGGTCCGGAGAAAGCGAGCCGGAGTGCCGGCCGGGCATCAATGGCCCCCGGTGCGGAGATGTTGAAGCCGGATGGCCATTTCATAGGCCGGGAACCGAGCTGGGGACTGCAGTATTTGGGAATCATTTTGCTTCCTTGGCATCGGTCCCCTTCATGTACGGGCAACATCTGCCGATGGTGCGAATATGAGTGCGAAAGCTCACAGTCGCCGGCAGCTCGACGTGTTCAGGGGTTAACTCAGGTTAGCCTGGATGGCATTGGCGAAGCGAATGACCCCCGATGCTCCAGCGAATCGGGTGCCGGGATCGGTACGGATGCCCTCTACAGGTCCAAGGAAAGCGAGCCGTAGTGCCGGCCGGGCTTGAATGGCCCCCGGTGTGGAAATATTGAAGCCAGATGGCCGTTTCATAGGCCGAGAACCGAGCCAGGCACTGCAGTATTTTGGAATCGTTTTGCTTCTTTGGCACCGGTCCCCTTTGTGTACGGTTAAAATCTGCCGATGGTGCGAATTTGGAGGCAAAAGCTCACAGTCGCCGGGAGCCCGACGTGTTCGGGGCCTAGCTCAGGTTAGACTGGATGGTATTGGCGAAGCAAACAGCGCCGGATGCTCCGGCGAATCGGGGGCCGGGATCGTACGGATGCCCTATATAGGTTCGACAAAAGCGAGCCGGAGTGCCGGCCGGGCTTGAATGGCCCCCGGTGCGGAGATATTGAAGTTGGATGGCGATTTCATAGGCCGGGAATCGAGCCAAGGACTACAGTATTTTGAAATAGTTTTGCTTCTTCGGCACGGGTCCCCTTCATGCACGGGTAACATCTGCCGATGGTGCGAATTTGGGGGCGAAAGATCACAGTCACCGGGAGCCCGACGTGTTCGGGGGCTAGCTCAGGTTAGCCTGGATGGCATTGGCGAAGCGAACGGCCCCGGATGTTCCGGGGAATCGGAGACCGGGATCGGTATGGATGCCCTCTATAGGTCCGGGGGAAGCGACCCGGAGTGCTGGCCGTGCTTGAGTGGCCCCCGGTGCGGAGATATTGAAGCCGGATGGCCATTTCATAGCTCTAGAACCGAGCCGGGGACTGCGGTATTTTGGAATCATTTTTGCTTCTTCGGCACCGGTTCCCATCATGTACGGGTAACATCTGCCGATGGTACGAATTTGAGGGCGAAAGCTCATAGTCGCCGAGAGCGCAACGTGTCCGGGGGCTAGCTCAAGCTAGCCTGGATGGCATTCGCGAAGCGAACGGCCCCGGATGCTCTAGTGAATCGGGTGTCGGGATCGGTAAAGATGCCCTCTATAGGTCCGGGGAATGCGAGCAGGAGTGCCGGGAGGGCTTGAATTGCCCCCGGTACGGAGATACTGAAGTCGGATGGCCGTTTCATAGGCCAGGAACCGAGCTAGGGACTGCAGTATTTTGGAATCGTTTTCGCTTCTTCGGCACCGGTCCCCTTTATGTACGGGTAACATCTGCTGATGGTGCGAATTTATGAAAGCTCACAGTCGCCGGGAGCCCGTCGTTTTCGGGGGCTAACTTAGGTTAGACAGGATGCCATTGGCGAAGCGAACGGCCTCGGATGCTCTGACGAATTGGGGGCCGGGATTGGTATGCATGCCCTCTATAGGTCCGGGGAAAGTGAGCCGGAGTGCCGACCGGGCTTGAATGGCCCCCGGTGCGGAGATGTTGAAGCCGGATGGCCATTTCATAGGCAGGGGACTGCAGTATTTTGGAATCGTTTTGCTTCTTCGGCACGGTACCCTTCATGTACGGCTAACATCTGCCGATGGTGCGAATTTGAGGGCGAAAGCTCACAGTCGTCGGGAGGTCGATGTGTTCGGGGGCGAGCTCAGGTTAACCTGGATGGCATTCGCGAAACGAACGGCATCGGATGCTCTGACGAATCGGGTGACGGCATCGATATGGATGCCCTCTGTAGGTACGCGGAAAACGAGCAAAAGTGCCGGCCGGGCTTGAATGGCCCCCGGTGCGGAGGTATTGAAGCCGGATGGTCATTTCATAGGCCGGGAACCGAGCCGGGGACTGCAGTATTTTGGAATCGTTTTTGCTTCTTCGACACCGGTCCCCTTCATGTATAGGAAACATCTGCCGATGGTGCGAATTTAAGGAAGCTCACAGTTGCCAGGAGACCGACGTGTTCGGGTGCTAGCTCAGGTTAGTCTGGATGGCATTGGCGAAACGAACGGCCCCGGATGCTCCGGAGAATGGGGGGCCGGGATGGGTATGGATGCCCTCTATAGGTCCGGAGAAAGCGAGCCGGAGTGCCGGCCGGGCTTGAATGGCCCCTGGTGCGGAGATGTTGAAGCCGGATGGCCGTTTCATAGGCCGGGATCCGAGCCGGGGACTGTTGAATTTTGGAATCGTTTTGCTTCTTCGGCATCGGTCCCCCTCATGTACGGGTAACATATGCCGATGGTGCGAATTTGAAGGCGAAATCTCATGGTCGCCGGGAGCCTGACCTGTTCGGGGGCTAGCTGAGGTTAGCTTGGATGGCATTGGCGAAGCCAATGGCCCCGGATGCTGCAGCGAATCGGGGGCCGGGGTCGGTACGGATGCCCTCTGTAGGTCCGGGGAAAGCGAGCCGGAGTGCCGACCGGGCTTGAATGGCCCCCGGTACGGAGATATTGAAGCCGGATGGCCGTTTCATTGGCTGGGCACTGCAGTATATTGGAATTGTTTTGTTTCTTCGGCACCGGTCCCCTTCAAGTACGGGTAACATCTGCCGATGGTGCGAATTTAGGGGCGAAAGCCCACAGTCGCCGGGAGAATGACGTGTTCGGGGGCTAGCTCAGGTTAGCCTCGATGGCATTGGCGAATCGAACGGCCTCGGATGCTCCGGCAAATCGGGGGCCGGGATCGGTACAGATGCCCTTTGTAGGTCCGGGGAAAGTGGGCCGGAGTGCCGTCCGGGCTTGAATGGCCCCCGGTCTGGAGATATTGAAGCCGAATGGCCGTTTCATAGGCCGGGAACCCAGCCGGGGACTGCAGTGTTCTGGAATCATTTTGCTTCTTCCTCACCGGTCCCCTTCATGTGCAGGTAACACCTGTCGATGGTGCAAATTTCAGGCCAAAAGCTCACGATCGCCGAGAGCCCGACGTGTTCGGGGGCTAGCTAAGATCAGCCTAGATGGCATTGGCGAAGGGAACGGCCCCGGATGCTCCATCGAATCGACGGATGGGATCGGTACTGATGGCCTCTATAGGTCCGGGGAAAGCGAGCCGGAGTGTCGGCCAGGCTTGAACGGCCTCCGGTGCAGAGATATTGAAGCCGGACAGCTGTTTCATAGGTCGGGAACCGAGCCGGGGGCTGCAGTATTTTGGAATCGTTCTGCTTCTTCGGCACCGGTACCCTTGATGTACGGGTAACATCTGCCGATGGTGCGAATTTGGGGGCGAAAGCTCATAGTCACCGGGAGCCCGACGTGTTCAGGGGCCAACTCAGGTTGGCCAGGATGGCATTGGCGAAGCGAACGGCCCCAGATGATCCGGGGAATCGTTGTCTGAGATCGGTACGGATGCCCTCTATAGGTCCGGCGAAAGCGAGCCGGAGTGCCGGCCGGGCTCGAATGGCCCCCAGTGCGGAGATAATGAAGCCGAATGGCCGTTTCATAGGCCGGGAACCGATTCAGAAACTGTAGTACTTTGGAATTAATTTGCTTCTTCGGTGCCGGTCCCTATCATGTACTGGTAACATCTGCCGATGGTGCGAATTTGGGGGCGAAAGCCCACAGTCGCCGGGAGCCCGACGTGTACGGGGGCTAGCTCAGGTTAGCCTGGATGGCATTGGCGGAGCGAACGGCCCCGGATGCTCCGGCGAATCGGGGGCTGGGATCGGTAGGGATGCCCTTTATAGGTCTGGGGAAAACGAGCCGGAGTGCCGGCCGGGTTGAACGGCACCCGGTGCGGAGATATTGAAGCCGGATGGCCGTTTCATAGGTCGGGAACCGAGCCGGGGACTGCAGTGTTTTGGAATCGTTTTGCATCTTCGGTGCCGGTCCCCTTCATGTACGGGTAACATCTGCCGATGGTGCGAATTTGAGCGCGAAAGCTCACAGTCGCCGGGAGCCCGACGTGTTCGGGGGCTAGCCAGGGTTAGCCTGGATGGCATTGGCGAAGCGAACGGCCCCGGATGCTCCGGCGAATCGAGGGCCGGGATCGGTATCGATGCCCTCTATAGGTTCGGGGAAAGCGAGCCAATGTGCCGGCCGTGCTTGAATGGCCCCCGGTGCGGAGATATTGAAGCCGGACGGCCGTTTCATAGGCCTGGAATCGAGCCGGGGACTGCGATGTTTTGGAATCATTTTGCTTCTTCGGAACCGGTCCCCTTCATGTACGGGTAACATCTACCGATGGTGCAAATTTGTGGGCGAAACCTAACGGTCGCCGAGAGCCCGACGTGTTCGGGAGCTAGCTCAGGTTTGCCTGGATGGCATTGGCGAAGCAAATGGCGCCGGATGCTCCGGCGAGCCGGGGGCCGGGATGGATGGCCCCCGGTGCAGAGTTATTGAAGCCGGATGGCCGTTTCATAGGCCGGGAACCGAGCCGGGGACTGCAGTATTTTTGAATCATTTTGCTTCTTCGGCACCGGTCCCCTTTATGTACGGGCAACATCTGCAGATGGTGCGAATTTGAGACCGAAATCTTATAGTCGCCGGGTGCCCTACGTGTTCGGGGGCTAGCTCAGGTTAGCCTGGATGGCAGTGGCGAATCGAACGGCCCCGGATGCTTCGGCGAATCGGGGGCCGGGATCGGTAAGGATGCCCTCTATAAGTCCGGGGAAATCGAGCCCGAGTGCCGGCTGTGCTTGAATGGCCCCTGGTGCGGAGATGTTGAATCCGGATGGCCGTTTCACAGGCCTGGAATCGAGCCGGGGACTACGGTGTTTTGGCGTCGTTTTGCTTCTTCGGAACCGGTCCCCTTCCTGTACGGGTAACATCTGCCGATGGTGCGAATTTGTGGGCGAAAGCTAACGGTCGCCGAGAGCCCGACGTGTTCGGGGCTTGCTCAGGTTAGCCTGGATGGCATTGGCGAAGCGAACGGCGCCGGATGCTTCGGCGAGCCGGGGGCCGGGATGAATGGCTCCCGGCGCAGAGATATTGAAGCCGAATGGTCGTTTCATAGGCCGGGAACCGAGCCAGGGACTGCAGCATTTTGGAATCCTTCTGCTTCTACCGATGGTCCCCTTCATGTACGGGTAACATCTACCGAAAGCTAACAGTCACCGGGAGCCCGACGTGTTCGGGGGCTAGTTCAGGTTAGCCTGGATGGCATTGGCGAAGCGAACGGCCCCGGACGCTTTTGCAAATCGGGGGCCGGGATCGGTACAGATGGCCTCTATAGGTTCGGGTAAAGCAAGCCGGAGTGCCGGTCGGGCTTAAATGGCCCCAGGTACGGAGATATTGAAGCCGGATGGCCATTTCATAGGCCGCGAACCGACCCGACGACTGCAGTATTTTGCAATCGTTTTGCTTCTTCGGCACCGGTCCCCTTCATGTACGGGTAAAATCTACCGATGGTGCGAATTTGGGGGTGAAAGCTCGAAGTCACCGGGAGCCCGACGTGTTCGGGGGCTAGCCCAGGTTAGCCTGGATGGCATTGGCGAAGCGAACGGCCCCGGATGCTCCGGCGAATCGGGGGACGGGATCAGTACGGATGCCCTCTATAGGTCCGGGGAAAGGGAGCCGGAGTGCCGACCGGGCTTGAATGGCCACTGGTGCGGAGATGGTGGAGCCAGATGGTCGTTTCATAGGCCGAGAACCGAACTGGGGACTGCAGTATTTTGGAATCATTTTGCTTCTTCGGCACCGGTCCCCTTCATGTACGAGTAACATCTGTCGATGTTGCGAATTTGAGGGCGAAAGCTCACAGTCGCCGGGAGTCCGACGTGTTCGAGGGGTAGCTCAGGTTAGCCTGAATGGCATTGGTGAAGCGAACGGCCCGGAATGCTCCGGCGAATCGGGGGACAGGATCGGTACAGATGCCCTCTATAGGTCTGGGGAAAGCGAGCCGGAGTGCCGACCGGGCTTGAATGGCCCCTGGTGCGGAGATGTTGGAGCCGGATGGCCGTTTCATACACTGCGAACGAACCAGGGGACTGGAGTATTTTGGAATCATTTTGCTTCTTCGGAACCGGTCCCCTTCATGTACGGGCAACATCTACTGATGATGCGAGTTCGAGGGCGAAAGCTCACAATCGCCAGGAGCCCGACGTGTTCGGGGGCTAGCTCAGGTTAGCCTGCATGGCATTGGTGAAGCAAACGGCCCCGGATGTTCCGGCGAATCGGGGGCGGAGATTGGTACGGATGCCCTCTATAGGTCCGGGGAAAGCGAGCCGGAGTACCGACCGAGATTGAATGGCCCCCGGTGCGGAGATATTGAAGCCGGATGGCCGTTTCATAGGACGCGAACTGATCCGGGGACTGCAGTATTTCGAAATCATTTTTCTTCTTCAGCACCGGTCCCCTTCATGTACGGGTAACAGCTGCCGATGGTGCGAATTTTGAGGGCGAAAGCTCACAATCGCCGGGAGCCCGACATTTTCGGGAGGTAGCTCAGGTTGGCCTGGATGACATTGGCGAAGCGAACGGCCACGGATGCTCCGGCGAATCGGGGGCTGGGATCAGTACGAATGCCCTTTATAGGTCCAGGGAAAGCGAGTCGGAGACCCGACCGGGCTTGAATGGCCCCCGGTGTGGAGATAATGAAGCCGGATGGCCGTTTTGTAGGCGGGGAGCCCGACGTGTTCGGGGGCTAGCTCAGGTTAGCCTTGATGGCATTGGCGAAGCAACGGCCCAGGATGATTCAGCGAATTTGGGGCCGATATCGATACGGATGGCCTCTATCGGTCCAGGGAAAGAGAGCCGGAGTGCCGACCGGGCTTGAATGGCCCCCGGTGCAGAGATATTAAAGCCGGATGGCCGTTTCATAGGCCGCGAATCGACCCGGGGACTGCAGTATTTTGCAATCATTTTGCTTCTACGGCACCGGTCCCCTTCATGTAGGGGTAACATCTGTCTATGGTGCGAATTTGAGGGCGAAAGCTCCCATTAGCCGGGAGCCCGACGTGTTCGGGGGCTAGCTCAGGTTAGCCTGGATGGCATTGGCGAAACGAGCGGCCCCGGATGCTCCGGCGAATCAGGGGCCGGGATCGGTACGGATTCCCTCTATAGGTCCGGGAAAAGCGAGCCAGAGCATCGGCCGGGCTTGAATGGCCCCCGGTGCGGTGATATTGAAGCCGGATGGCCGTTTCATAGGCCAAGAATCGAGACGGGGACTGCAGTATTTTGGAATTTTATTGCTTCTTCGGCACCGGTCCCCTTCATGTACGGGTAATATCTACCGATGGTGCGAATTTGAGGGTGAAACCTCACAATAGCCGAGAGCCCGACGTGTTCGGGGGCTAGCTCAGGTTAGCCTGGATGGCGTTGGCGAAGCGAAAGGTGTCGGTTGATCCGACGAATCGAGGGCCAGGATCGGTACGGATGCCCTCTATAGGCCTGAGGAAAATGAGCCAGAGTGCCGGCCAGGCTTGAAAGGCCCCCGGTGCGGAGATGTTGAAGTCGGATGGCCGTTTCATAGGCCGGGAACCGAGCCAGGGACTGCAGTATTTTGGAATCATTTTGCTTCTTCGGCACCGGTCCCCTTCATGTATGGGTAACATCTGTCGATGGTGCGAATTTGAGGGCGAAAGCTCACAGTCGCCGGGAGCCCGACGTGTTCGGGGGTTAGCTCAGGTTAGCCTGGATGGCATTGGTGAAGCGAAAGGCCCCGGAAGCTCCGATGAATCGACGGCTGGGATCGGTATGGATGCCCTCTATAGGTCCGGGGAAAGCGAGCCGGAGTGCCAGCTGTGCTTGAATGGCCCCCGGTGCGGAGATATTGATGCCGGATGGCCGTTTCTTAGGCCGGGAACCGAGCCAGGGACTGTAGTATTTTGGAATCGTTTTGCTTCTTCAACACCGGTCCCCTTCATGTATGGGTAACATCTACCGATGGTGCAAATTTGAGGTCGAAAGCTCGGAGTCGCCGGGAGCCCGATGCGTTCAGGGGCCAGCTCAGGTTAGCCAGGATGACATTGGCGAAGCGAACGGCCCTAGATGCTCCGACGAATCGGGGGCCGAAATCAGCACGGATGGCCTCTATAGGTTCGGGTAAAGCAAGCCGGAGTTTCGACCGGGCTTGAATGTCCCCTGGTGCGGAGATATTGAAGCCGAATGGCCGTTTCATAGGCCGCGAACGGACCCGGGGACCGCAGTATTTTGCAATCGTTTTGCTTCTTCGGCACCGGTCCCCTTCATGTATGGGTAAGATCTGCCGATGGTGCGAATTTGAGGGCGAAAGCTCACAGTCGCCGGGAGCCCGACGTGTTCGGGGGCCAGCTCGGGTTAGCCTGGATGGCATCGGGGAAGCGAACGGACCCGGATGCTCCGGCGAATCGGGGGCCGGGATCGGTACGGATGCCGTCTATAGGTCCGGGGAAAGTGAGCCGGAGTGCCGGCCGGGCTTGAATGGCCCCCGGTGCGGAGATATTGAAGTCGGATGGCCGTTTCATAGGCCGAGAATCGAACCAGGGACTGGAGTATTTTGCAATCATTTTGCTTCTTCGGCACCGGTCCCCTTCATGTACGGGTAAC